>VCJN01000678.1:0-21497 GCA_006384855.1 Tetraselmis striata
GTTTGAAACGAGAATAATTATAGAATGATTCAGAATAATTCGACCTCCATTCTTTCAACATCCCGGAATTTTTCCAGGGCGCGTCGCGCGCTCCCGGCGGACACAGCAACGCGCCGCATGTCTCGGCGAACAACCGATCACACGGCCGCTACACTCGCCATGCCAGTCGCTACCTTACAGCTTACGCTGTCGCCTACTCGCCTCACAAGCGCTGCCAAAGGCCCTTGTTTTCCATGCTTGCCTGTGCGCAGTGTGGACGCACATAGTGCCTCGCTCGCGGAAGATGCAGGGTCATCTCCCGCCGCGCCAGGTATGCCCTTCTTGCCTTCTCGGCTTTTTCCCCGTTCCTTTCTCGCTCGCTCGCTCTCTCACCCTCACACTCTCCCTCTCTATCTCCCGCTCTTTCTGGATCCCCCCTCTCGATATCTCGATATATTTTTACATGCATAGTCTTGCCTCATCAAGTCGGTATGGCTTCCTGCTGCATACGCAATAGTGCTCACTCATTGACTCGTGTGCAGGTCCCAAAATGCGACGCGCCCGGCCAGGCTGAGGCAGATTCAGAGCGTGTCGCCACCGACGCCCTGCTGCCGACTGGCATTCCGGCGCCAGGCATTATGCCCGCATAATCCTACGGGGATCAGTGCCGGGTGGCCGCTGTTGGAGGTGGGCTGCAGCTCAACAACTGTGGAGAGCCACATCTTTGCTAGCAGCACCGGCACATGCTACTCGAGCAGCCGCTGAAGCTACACCTGGTCCCGACAATGGGGAGGGCTCGCGTTAAGGTGCTCAGCGCCATCACCGTGGTTCGTATGGCAGAGTCCATGCCGGGGGGCGGCGCTCGTGCAACCTGGCAGGCCTGGGATTTTGCCGCGAGACGTCTGCAAATGAGATCTTAATCAACGGTGACACATAGACATTCGCTGTCCGCCCGATAACGGCCTTTGAATGTACCTTTTGAAGTCACAAGCTGAAAGCCCAAAAGGGAAACCTGCCCATGACCAAGATGCTGGAATTGTTTTTTGAAGTGTACCGAGCTGCCTGAGGTAAGCCTTGTTTTGTTGCCATTCTTCATGCGCACAATATTTGTATATACATCCATGTACAAAGGGCTTGAACCTTTTTTTGCAATATGCATGACAAGATTTTAGAGCTCATTGACGCAACTTTATCGCATGATGAAGGTCGTTGTTGAGCAGATTTAGCAGCGGGAGTTTGCGCGGCCAAAAGAGAAGTACTTGCAGGACCACAACTTGGGCCTCACTGTGTGTCTGAGGCTATCATGTATTGCCAAGCTGCCATGACCATTAGCAACTGCGCTATCACATGGTGGAAGCCGATAGGCAAGACTGTGAAGTCTGTAAAGAAGCTTTCTGAGATAGCAATCAGGATTTTGTCGCTTGACCCTACCCTAGCGCATGAAGACCGCATGAACATACATCATACACAAACTGTTTCAAACAAAGGGACGGGCTGTCATAAAACGTCAGCGTGTTGTAAAGCTATAATGTTTTGCTATTTCAAAAATGCGGCTGCTTGATTCCATACATGAGGAGATCGTAGGTATGACAGAGGATGTGTTGCTCCAAGAGAGTGCTGTGATGAATGCGGCCACATCATCTTCGAATGCTACTGGCGACTCGACCAACCGCGAGGGTCGGAGATATTGGTGACGCTGCGCTGGCCAAATTAGATGAGGGTGTGGGGTGAGGGAATTTGGTGATTTGGTGTAAATAACAATGTTACTTGCCACCTACTTGCACCAGTAAATACGTAGTAGGCATGTCAGCATGCTCATCCTTCTGGCACGCATTGTTATGTGAGACATCACATGCATGTTTTGTATGAATATCATATGTCAACATCAGCATCATCATAATCGCCATTAATATCAACAGGCTAACAGGAGCAGCACAGGTACTCCTGGCATCAGTTAATCTGACGATAAATATCTGACGATGATATAATAATAGGATAAACGTTTAATTGGCCCTCTAGATCGCTGCGCCCATCATTCTCAGAATCATTCTGGGTTTAGAATGATTGCAGAATAATTCAATCCGCTTTTTCAACATTCCGGGATTTTGGCAGGTATATTCCCGACCACAAAACGCCCCCACAAAGCCGCCGACCAGTACAAAAAATAATTAAGCCGGGGCTCCTGCTTGCCGAGGCGGGAAATGAAGTGATCGGTAGTTCTGGTACCTCCGGTAGTTCTACAGGTAGCTTCGGTAGTTCGGCGGGTAGATCCGGTAGCTCGGTAGTTCTCGGTAGTTCCCAGTACTTATTGCAGTACTCTATTCGGTAGTTCTCGGTAGTTCTGGTAGTTCCTAAAACCCTAAAAACCCGACCAGTATTAAAAATAATTAAGCCGGGTCCCTACTTGGGGATTTCTTGGTCACCTGTTCATAAATAGGGCCCGTGACCAGGTGACCAAGAAATCCCCAGTAGCGGGGGAAATGAAGTGATCAAAAAGTACATTACGCAGTACTTGTTGGGAACTAGGGTGAACGGTACAGTCAGGAATACGACTCGCGGGCGCGTCTCATATCAGATTTTTTTATCTCGCGTAAAATACAATTAGCAGTAGCGACTCATGCCCGTCCTTATTCGAGTAATCACTGAAGAGCAGCAGGAGCGGAAGCGCGCCACCGATAAAGCGTACCGTGAGCGTAACCGTGAAAAACGCCGCGTTTATAACCGAGAGTATTACGAAAGACATAAAGAGTCCTTACAAAAGGCGAACGCCGAAAGGCAAAAAATGAACCGCCCTGAGAGCCATCGCGAGTACTCGCGGCGGTATTACAGAAAACGAGCGGCTGCTACTTCAACCGAGAACACTGAAAGCAGTTCTCAAAACGAGGATTACTAATCATACGCATACATTTCGTACAGCGTGGGGCACATGAGTAACAAAGCTCCCACGGCCCATACACAGTACTATGACACGTGTCACACGGGTGGGCCAAAATTTGCCGACACGGGTAGCAAAAACGCCCATTGACTTCCGGGGTACCACAATTCCTACAACTTTCCATTTTGAGTAAAAAGCGACATATAAATTACGAGATCAGACGCGCGACTCCTGGGGGTCGATGCAATGGGGTTGCGCCAAAACGCGCGCGTTTGATTTCAGATTTATTTTCCCGGGGCCTCTATCAAAACCCCCGGGGCGTCCGCGTCTGATCTCAAGAATTATTTTCCCCGGCCTTATCAACAACAACAAGATGATCGAAGTCCCACTCCCCGCTCGTAGGACCGTGGCGTCGGCGAATGCCTTTTTGCAGGCCCAATATGCGGAAGCCGCTCGTGACAACACCCTAAGGGGCGCCGTCGGCCTCCCGCCTCTCACGGGGCGCGAGAGACAACTTGCGGCACTACGCAGTAGCAACGAGGCTCGCCGGGCCGCGGCCGCCGCTCGCCGGGCGGCAAACCCCGGGGCCTTCACTCCCTCAGGCCGCCGCTCCCGGGCGCGCTTGACCCCCGAGGCCCGGGCCGCCGGGCGCCGGCGCACCCTCGCGAGAAACACGGTGGCGCAACGCCCCCAAACAAGAAACGCCGTCCGCACCATTGAAGCCGCGTACCGGCGGGCCCAAGAGCGCCGGGCGGCGCTAAGGTTTATGCCTTTGCAACGCACCACGTGGAACAATGGAGTCGCGAACGACTACACCATGACCATTGAAAATTTCACTCCCACCCTTGCCAACCGTCGGGCCATAGCCTCGGCGGCCGTGAGCCTCCAAGAGAGCATGATGATGCCTGGTATGCGGTCTAACATAGTGATAACCACGGAGGACGACGATGAGAATGTGAGGCATGTGAGCACCAAATTTGTAACCAATTCAGCCTCAACGGAGCTAGTTGAGGACTTGGTTGAGGGGCTCGAGGAATCGTGGTTTGTAGGCTCAACCCTCCAAGTCGTTGTCAAGACCCGGGCCGCCGGAGGAGGGAGTGGAGGGTTGTTTGTGCCCGCGTTCCTCAAAAAGACAGGAGTGACTATCATCACTAACGAGGACAACTCGTGCGGCTTACGGTGCCTTTTGCTAGGCGAGGCGACCGACGCTCAGCGCCGAAACATGTTGAAGCCCGCACGTGTTAAGCAATTGGACAAGGCGTTGGCCAAGCTAGCGACCCGTCTAGGACGCCGAGTTGACGAGGCAATGCAACTAACCGATTTTGACTCGTATACCACGCTAACTGGTATCAAGGTGGAAGTATACACGCGCTCAACAAACATAAGCCTTGTCTACGAGACTGAGTGTGACGCACCGACAAATAAGATAACAATCTTTTGGGACGCCCAACAAGCGCATTACCACCTCATTCACAAGCCGGAGACGTTTTTGAACAACGATGGAGGCAAGCACCACATGTGGTGCGGAAAATGCCGTAACTCGATTCGCCGTGAGTACTTCGCCAATCACAAGTGCATTGATTTCAAATGCAAGTGTTGCCAGACTCGTTTTGACACGCCCGAGGGCGCCGAGGCGCACTTCATCAAACCGATATGGCGTAAATGCCCCGATTGCAACATGAATCTCCCGTCGGACGAATGCCAAGCCGCACACAAGTGCCACAAGGATGCATGGCGGTGCGAAAAATGCAAGAAGTGGATCGGCAAAGACCACCGCGAGTCGCACAAGTGCGGCGAGACTAAGTGCTCGGCATGCGGCGAACATTACACAGGCTCACACCGGTGCTTCATCAAGCCGCTCGAGAACAAAGAAGACGCCGTGCCCGGTGTGAAACCTGAAAAGGGCCGGTATTGGGTCTATGACTTCGAGAGCCGCATGGTAGATGGCAACAAGCACCATGTAGACACGGTGTGCGCAGCCGAGCTCTACACCGAAGAGACGAGGGAGTTCGAAAGCCTAGCGGCCTTCATGGAGTGGGTGCTCAAGCAAAAGAGTTCTACATTCATCGCTCACAACGCGAGGTCGTACGACGGTTGGATGATATGGAAATGGCTTCTCGACAACACGGCCGAGCGGCCAAAGGACCTCGTGCTTGCGGGCAACAAGGTGATGTACATGGCTATGAAATCTAACCGCTTCATCGACAGCCTCAACCACGTCGCATCGGCTCTAGACGGTCTCCCAAAAAATGTTTGGGCTGGACGCCACCCGCTACAAAAAAGGCTTCTTTCCTTACACGTTCAACACCGAGGCGAACAAAGGGTATGTCGGCCCCATCCCCGCAATCGAGTATTTCTCGCCGGGAATGATGAAAGACAAAAAGCGGGATGAGTTTTTCAAGTGGTATGCCGACGCAAAGGACACGGTGTACAACCTAGAAAACGAGCGGCTGGAGTATTGCCGGTCGGATGTGCAAATCCTCAAGCATGCCATGGAGAGGTACCGAGACGCGGGCATCGAGATGTTTAAGCTCGACCCACTCAAGTGCCCAACGATAGCCTCTTTTTGCATGAAAAACTATCGCACCAACTTCATGCCCGAGGACCAAATTGCGGTTTTGAAGAAGGACGAGTACAATTTCGTCAAACGCCAATTTGCGGGAGGGCGCACAAACGCCACTCGCTTGTACCGCAAGTGGTCACCCGAGGAGATAGCCGAGGGCAATATGGGTCACAAGGTCGACGTGCAAAGCCTCTACCCCAGCGTGCAATTCTACGATGAGCTACCGGCAGGGGTGCCAACATGGGATACCGAAGAGCGAGTATTCGACAACGTTGAAGCCATGATGGAGTATGCGAGGACGCACTTCGGCTTCATCAACTGCGATCTCGACTGCCCTAATGACCTCTTCCACCCGGTCATCCCGGAAAAGAAAGATGGCAAGCTGATTTTCGACTTGCTGCCCAAGCGTGATGTTGTTGTTAGCTCAACTGAGCTTGAGGAGGCGCTAAAGCAAGGGTACAAGCTTTTGAAGGTGTACAAAGCACTAGTGTTTGATAGGTCTGACACTCTTTTTAGGAAGTACGTTTCGGCCAATCTCAAAACCAAGGTTGAGGCGAGCGGCGCACCAAAGGGCGACATCGACGAATTCATCGATGAGCACGAGAAGAGGTTTGGGTTCCGGCTAGAGCGCGAGAAGCTTGAGGCCAACCCGGGTATGCGCGCCCTAGCCAAAATAAGCTTGAACTCGCTATGGGGAAAATTCGGGCAGAAAAACGACCAAACATCGGACATGTATTGCACGGAGGTCAAGCATTGGGCTTCTATCGTGGCGCGCCATACGAAGGGCGAGGTGGAAATCAAGGACTCGATCATTATCGGCGACAGCCTCCATGTCAAGTATATGGAGCTAAGCGAAGACAAGACATGCTTGGCTCGTACCAACCTCGCGGTGGCCGCCATGGTTACCTCGCAAGCGCGTTTGCGGTTGTACCGTGAAATGGCCAAGCTGGGCCCGCGCGTGTTGTATTTCGATACCGACAGCATCTTGTACGAATACGAGCCGGGCAAGTACAATGTGGCGGAAGGTAAGTACCTTGGCGAATGGGAGTCGGAGGAGTGGGTGAGCGAATACGCGGGGATTGGCCCCAAATCGTATGCGACTATCTCTATCGAGGGAAAGGAGGTCACAAAGATGAAGGGATTCACGCTAAACCACGAGAATGCGCAACGAGTTAACCTCGCAAGCATGAAAAAGCTAATCGACGGCGAGAGCGATTTCCTAGAGGCCAGGCACCTTGATTTCGTACGGAAGGGGAGCGACATCCGCACCGTGGTTCAGCCTAAGCAGGCAAGCTTCAACTACACGAAGCGACGGTTGGTCGGCAAGTACCACACGGTGCCTCACGGTTATCAATGAAGCGAGCTATCGACCAAACGGGCCCATGGTTGATGCTTAAACAGCATTCATTGAGCGTAACTTAGCAGCGCGTTGCGCTTGCGTTAGTTGAGCCGTACGCTTTTGTCCCAATCCGTCTTCCGTGACACCGAGTTGAGGTAACACTCGTTGGCCGGTCTCGTCCTTCATGAATTTACGTGTGTATCCAGAGCGCTTGCGCGCCAACACACTTCTAGCTTTGGAGAGCTTTGCTTTGAGGGCCGGAACGTCTAGTTGGGCTAGCGGCTTGCTATGCGGTCCTAATAGACCCGATATATTAGTAACACCAAGCAAGCTATTGTCTATCTTAGAATTGAATGGGCGCGGGGTGGTACCGTTGAGAAACGAGGTAATGACGTCTAGCCTAACCTGGTCCTCACGTACGCTTGCATCTATCGCGTTTGAAGCTTCTAGGCCGTGTCCATGATCGGCGCGACCTAGCACCTCTTCAGTCCAAAATTCATCGAATTTGAAATCGGTCCCATGAGTCAACCCAGCGCCAAGCAACAACCGAGTTAGTTCGACCAGACCGTTTGCGGAGCGCGTACGGCGCCGAGCATCGGATATTCGTACCCTTTCTCTAACAACCGCCGAGTCCCGCCGATGGCCTATGTATATCATAGGCGCTAAGAGAGCTATTAGTGAATTCGAGGCTACGGCGGCACGCGCAGCGGCCGACAACATCCTAACGCGCACTTTGTATACGACCGCCCATATCCACTCGGGCATCCGGGTTGAGGCGGGCTTGCCAAGGAGGAACTGGATCTTTGTTCGTGCACCGGCGGCCAGCCCAATAACATCCTTTATGGCGCGGTTGGTACGCCGCGGCTTAGCCCGGCGTCCAAGAGAAAGATATTGAGCAAACCGCCTCTCGGCTTTTGTAGGGTCTTCTGTTCGGGACATAAATTTGGCTTCCCACACCTCTCTTAAAGCATCTTTGACATCCGCATCGCCATTGTCATACTCGTCAGCAAACACGCGTACGGGGTCTTCGGCAGCCTCGATGTGCCCGCGAATGCGCGCTAGGCGGATGGCGTTGGCCGATGCTTGCATTTGCTTTAACTACTAAAACTGTAACGTAGTAGTGCCAAGTCATGCCGGCATGACAAATTTAGTACCTAAACGGGAGCTTTGCTTTCCCATCGCAAACACTACAAATTAGTGGTATTTCTGCGTTTATAGATCCAGCCTGATCACCGACGGGGAGGACCATTCTCCTTGGGCGTTTGCGGTCATGACGGGTCGCCTGTATCCTGCAATTTTTGCGTCGATGACAACTTTGATGCTCAGATCCCCAACCAGCGTGGTGGACGCCCCGAAGGATAGCGAACCGGTCTGCGAGGCGAGAATCGTGTTTGTGGCCTGGTCGAACGACAGGCTTAGTTCCTGGTCGGCGCTCGTTATGTAAACTCCCGTGGCGGAGTGGAACACCCTCACCGTGAGCCTGACGGAGTCCACGGTCTGGACGTTTTGCGCGAGGAGGGTGGAGCTTATTTTGAACCTGATCGTGTTGGGTATGTCGAACGATGCGGTGGCGAAGGTGCCGTCGGAGGATGCGGATAGGTTCCCGTGGGTGGTGGCCGCGGCCATTTCCGCGAGGAATTCGCTGATCCAGTTCAGGACCGTGAGTTCGGCGTACACCCCGTCGTGGTCGTGAGTTTTCCTGGAGTATCTGTCTTCCGTGATTTTTTTCGTGACGAGCTGGTTCGCCGTGGGGTGGGTGGGGTTGGTCTCCACCACGCTCTGGGAGGGGACGGTGATGTTGGTGTTGATCGTGCCTGAGAGGCTGAGGTAGTTGGCGTCCGCGTACCCCTTCGTCATGGCGTCGCTGGAGGCGGTGGGCGAGGCGACGCCGGTGAGCGTGTTGTTGCCGAAGTCCGCGGCCCCCAGGACGGAGAGCGAGTTGACGGTGGCGGAGACGGTGGCGTATACGTCCTGCGAGTACGACTGGGCCGAGTCGATGGTCGTGGCGTACGTGTTTTTGCTGTAAATCTTGTCCCAGACCTTGTCGATTTTCCCGAGCGAAAACGTTTCCGTCCCGTCGGGGAACATGTCCCCGTCGACTTCGCACCCGTCGGGGTGGGTTTTGAGGCGGCACACGTTGGCGCCGTCCACCATAAAGCGGACGTCGTTCCTGACCTTGACGTCGTCCGATACTTCAACGTCTTTCACGTATATGTGGTCCCATTCGAGGGACTTCGCTCCCGAGGTCGTGGGATTGGTTGTTGTTGGGGACGATGTTTCCTGATACTTCCACCCCACCCGTGACGAACTTCAGGTCGGTGAACTCCGAGGCGGTGATCCCGAGGAGGCTTCCGAGCCTGATTTTGTCCTCCGTGCCGATGTACGACGACTGGAGCGTTTCGCACCACACCTCGGGCCATCTGAGCGAGCGGTCCTCCTCGCCGGTGTCGGCGGAGTAGTTTCCCCCGAAGATGATGTTTGCGAATCCGGACGAGTCGACGGTGGCCAGGTAATCGTAGTTGGGCGCAAGGGAATACTCGCCGTAGTTGTTTACAACCCGAATGAACTTTGCGGCCTCGACTTCGGAAAGGTCGGAAGCGCCGCCAGCGTTCGACACGGCCGCGACCGCGTTGTCGACGTAGGATTTGTTAACGGCGTCCGTGCCTGTGGTGGGCGCCCCCACCTGCGTGATCTTGTTCCCGTTTATGGACATCACCGAGTTCACGGTGAGAAGCGCGCACTCGAGGGACCCGACGTACGCCCCGGTGCTCGCCGTGAGGAACTGGGTGTAGATATCACGCCACCTGGTGTTCGGCTTGCCCAGGTCCCACGTTTGGTTCAGGGTTGGAACGGCGCTTTCGCCGAAAAGCATATCGGAACCGTCGTAGTTTATGAGCGGTTTCGAGGCCCCCGTTACTGAGGCCCAGTCCGTCGCGGGGGTGACGCCGGCGACCGCGGTATCGACGTAGGCCTTGGTAGCGGCCTCGGAGTCCAGTTCTGGCGTTCGCGAGAGTGTGAGGGGGCGGTCGAGCGTCATGAGGTTCGAGGCGGTGTCGTAGGCCAGCCGTACGCGGTCGGCGATGGTTCCGATTTCGACGACGTCGGAGAAGCGGCCGGTGCCGGCGTAGAGGAAAAGCCATCTCAGCTGGTCTTGCCCCAGGTTGTACCCCAGGTTGGAGGTGGGCGTGACGCTGTCGAGCGCGACGATGTCGTAGTTGGTGGTTTCGGTGGGGTACATCTGGGGGCCGACATTTTGCGTGTATATGAAGTTGTCCGTCCAAGACGGGCGGTTCGTCAGATCGGTATAGCTCCCGCTAAAAAGCGTCGGTTTGTTTAGGACGTCCACCCACTCGACACTATCAGCCGTGAGCACAAGGTCGTTGTTGAATCCGCTTAGCGAAACCGCGTTTTGCGCAGTTCCACCCACGAGGGCACAGTTGGGATTGTCGGTTTATCCGCCAAATCGGTGTAGCTTCCGCTAAAAAGCGTAGGCTTATTGAGCACATCCGCCCACTCAACGCTATCGGCCGTGAGCACTAGATCATTGTTGAATCCGCTTAGTGGGATTGAGCCTTGTGCACTAGTCACCCACGAGGGCACAGTTGGGATTGTCGGTTTATCCGCCAAATCGGTGTAGCTTCCGCTAAAAAGCGTAGGCTTATTTAGCACATCCGCCCACTCGACACTATCCGCTGTGAGCACGAGGTCATTGTTAAATCCGCTGAGAGATACATTGTTTTGCGAGGTGGTAACCCAAGTAGGTGTATTTGTGAGATCGGTGTAGCTTCCGCTAAAAAGCGTCGGCTTATTGAGCACATCCCCCCACTCGACACTATCCGCTGTGAGCACCAGGTCATTGTTAAATCCGCTTAATGACACATTGTTTTGTAAGCTATCCACCCAAGCTGGCACAACGGGTATTTCTGGTGTATTTGTGAGATCGGTGTAGCTTCCACTAAAAATAGTAGGTTTGTTGAGGACGTCCTCCCAATTGACAGACCCTGAAACCGTGGCGCCCTCCAGCAGAACGCGGCGCGTTGTTCCGCCGGAATCGTTCGCGAAGAGGTTGCCGGCGTAGAGGTTGCCGAAATGCCCTTCGAAAAACGGGAAGGTGGAGTTCCCCACGCGGCTCAGAGGCGGGAAACCCGGATTGTTGTCGAATGGTATAAGATCACCTTTCACCGTAATACCCTGGTTCCATATCTTCTCATGGAGCCGGGGCGTTGTTACTGAAACATACGCCGTTAGCTCATCGGCGATGATTTCCCGCCATGGGAAGTTAAATGTGCCGAGGTCTCGAGTATCAGCGGCGGTTCCCACAACTGCGTTTCCCCCCTCAACCGGCAGGAGCTTTACTACGGAGCCAAGCGACGTGGAGTACTCAATGAGGTCCGATAAACCGTAATCGCCTTCAACGCCTTGAAAAGAGGTAAATCGTAAATGTTCTGGATTTGATAGTGTAGCTTCTTCGGCATATACATGGCGCCAAGGCTTTGCGGGTTCACCGAGATCATGTAGTCCTCCGATCGGGTCGCGGAGGTGCCCGTACACATCTATGATACCGATTTCGGGGTCTGGTGTGATAGCCAAGGGCTGAATGATATCGACCTTGAACCACTCTTTTTCGCTTTGTGGTATGTAGCTGGTCACGTCTATAGCGGCAACATCGTTGATCAGCGTCGCAATGGCTAAGTCCTGCCGCTCTTGATCGCCCCAAAGCTCATTACAAGCCGTCTCGAGCTCCAAATCTTGTCTAGCCTGGTCCAACCAAAGCTCATTACAAGCCGTCTCGAGCTCCAAATCTTGTCTAGCCTGGTCCAACCAAAGCTCATTACAAGCCGTCTCGAGCTCCAAATCTTGTCGAGCTTGGGCCTCCCAAAGCTCATTGCTGAGAGAAGCGACATCCCCTTCTAGATCATTCAGATTTTCGCCTGTCTTTGCGATCTCGTTGCTTAGACTAGCTATCTCCACTTGCAGGTCTCTGTTGTCTACCTCGAGCGTCCGCCGCCCGTTCACTTTCAATTGCGCGGACGCTATCCGGGATCGGTTCATCGCTTTTGGTTATTCGTAGTTTAATTGTCGCTGTCCATCGCCCCCCGTTTAGATCAAGAAATCTGCCGTTATCATCTTCTAGCCTACACACAATGTAAGAGAGGTTGATGTTTTTGCATTCCACCCATGCATCGGTTGAGTAGTGCTCTAGTTCGTTGAATTGCGACGTAACTGGGATTTTTGCTAGGACGTCCGATGTTCGCCGAGTGATGGGATCGCGGTTGGAGGTGTGTAGCGACGTCCGCATGAAAATTGATGAGGTCCTTGTGAGGTCGACGCCCCCTGACGCCACCAGCTGCCCATCAACACTTACCTCGCCCGTTGTTAGGCCAAGCAAAGAGCCGCAAGTAGTGGTTGGTTCTATGACAATTTCGGCTAGGTGGTCGGATACGAACTGAATCTTGTTTGTCGCCTGTGAATACACCATTTCGAACGTGTACTGGAGTTGTGGGTTGATTATCTCAATCAGCTCGTCTATCGATCTGTTTCCGTGGGGCAACTTGATTGCCTCGTATCGGCCGCTTGGGTCACCAGGGGGGAAGAACCTCACCGCGAGCGTATCGTTGTGTTCGAAAACACTGTAGAAGGTGTGTGGGATCCAGACATTTAGAAGCCGGGCCTCTAAATAATGCCGTTCTGGGGTGATAATCGAGTCGGGGAGCCAAAACACATGGCTACCGTCTTGAAGCACGAAATCGCTGTGCTGCGTATCGAGAAACAACTGCTGCAACATTTGCTTAATATATCACGAATTGAAACTGAGGCTCTTCGTGGGTAGGCTGGAGTGCCTCCGCAGGTTTTCGCGCTCTCACACGCTTTGCCTTTGGCACAGCCCCAGCAGCGAAACGCTCGCCGAAGGCTGCTGAAGGCTCGCTACGCTTTGCCTTTGGAGCCATGTGCTCGGCGTAGAGCTTTTCCATGAGCAAACGTTTTTCACTCTTGGCGCGTCGAGCCTTAGCCATGTGCTCAGCCTGACGTGTGCTTGGTGGCCGCTTGGTCACTCCTCTTTCTTCTAGGCCGGGGCTTTGCTCATCGCTTGAGTCAGACACTCGCTCAAGTACTTTATCATTCCGAGGGCTACCAGGCTCCTCCACGCGATCGTCCATGGGTTCATTCTTTTTCTATCTATAATAGAAAAAAATGAAGGACAAAGAGACCAAGCCTGAGATTAGCGACATAGATTTTTTGCTTCTCCGCGAGCCGAATTACGGAAAACGTGATTGGTGGGCCGCAAACTACCCAGGATTTACGCCTGAGCAATGTGAAATATTAGAAATCCATTGTTGGGCGGAAGCGGGTGCTAAGGAAATCAAAAGTAAGATCAAAAAGCAATGCCGAAAGAATTCGAAGTAATCGAACGGTCCGCATTCAAGCTTAACCCACCGGAATTCTTATGCGACAAACCGATATCGAAGCAAATCGCTAAACCACTTCCGTGCCGCCCATTTTTCATGGCGATCATAGGTTCGGCGGGAAGCGGCAAGACGTCGCTAATGCTCAACCTCCTCACGAGCCGAAAGGCATATTGCAGGGCGTTTCACCATGTACACGTCGTCATGCCATCTCATTCCGTGGCTAGCCTAAAAAACAACCCGTTCGACGGCCACGAGCGTATCCATGATGAGCTAGACTATATTAGTCTAGAAAACATAACCGCTTCTGTTAAGGACGCGGCGGCGGACAAAAAGAGCTCTCTACTTATCCTAGACGACGTAACCGTAGCGTTAAAAGACGCCGATATTCAACGTGAGCTCAAGGATCTTATATACAACCGCCGGCACTACCGCCTTTCTATAATAGTTCTAGTACAGTCGTATATCGCAATGCCTCTTTCCATACGCAAAACGTTGTCTCATTTCGCCATGTTCAAACCGAGAAACAAAAAGGAATATACCGCAATTTTCGAAGAGTTGATTTCGATGGACAAATCGGAGGCGGAGAGGCTCATGCGCTTTGTTTTTGACTCCCAATACTCTTTCCTTTTTGCAGACGTCGAGCAAACAAAATTTTATAAGCGGTTTGATTTAATAAAGAGCCATGCCGAGGACTAATAAAGAATCGAAGAAACCTGCAAAGAAATCTCCCAAGAAGAAGCCGGCCGCACGCAGACCCCGGGCGCGTAGAGGTAATACAACGCAGACCGTGCGAGTAAACGTGGTTCAATCTGGAATAAGCGGCAGTGGGGAGGCATCATCTATGCCGCCGTTCATCCCGTTCGAAAAGGGTTACTCAAGCTATTCACCCATAAGCATTGATAAAGGATTCGGCACTAGACCGATGGAACCGATATCGATACCGAAAAATACTGGGATTCCCTTGGGACATACCCTAGGCGGGTCGGCCGAGCGGTCGCGGCTGGCGCGAGAATCTCAAGCACAGACAGTTCCGGTTATGAGTGAAGCTGGAGCGCAGACAGTTCCGGTTATGAGTGAAGCTGGAACACAATTGGATCAGCTAAATAAAGCGTTAAGAGACGATTTGCGTGACCGTCTCAAGGCTATGGGACTTTCTATGGGGGGCAATAAAAAGGAACTCCTTAAGCGGCTCAAGGAAGCAATGGCTTGATCATATTTTGTGATCTCGTATCAAACATGAGCTTCTTCTCAAAATTCGGGCGCTCTCTCCGAAACATCGGTGGTAAAGTGTCCCACGGAATACGCACAGTTGGAAATAAGGTGGGCGATTTCCTGCTTGGAGCAACCCCAGTCTTATCCGCCATCCCAGGTATCGGACCCGAGGCCGCCGCTCTAGCTGGTTCCGTGGGTGCCGCGGCAAAAGGTGTCGGAACACTCGCGGGTGTGGCCGAAAATGCTATCGCTGGGAGGGGACTCGATTTCGCCGGCGCTAAAGCTGGGGCCGGTGCTGTAAAGGCGGCGTATCGATCGATCAAGGGGCGAGGGTCCCCTCTAGAGCGGGGCTAGTTAAAACTTTTTGTAAGTATGAATCAAAACCATGAGCGGACTTTCGGACTCTTTCGTGTACGCATCAAAACCTCGGGCCGTTTCGGCGATGAAGTACCGCCACAACATTCCTCCTATTAACGGGCGCGATTTCAAACCTGGCAAACCATCCAGATTGCTGTCCCGTGCGGCAACAAGGGGGAGTATCTCAACACGAAGCAGTCGTACCTCAAATTCAAGATCCGCAATAAGGATGAAACTGCCGGCTAATACCATGGTCTTGGACACTCAGCACATTCCGTTATCCGCCTACTCGAGGTTGTATACGGTTCCAACGTCCTTGAGTACATCGATCAGTACCCTGCGCTGATGACGATGCTGAGCGATGCCCAGGGCGATCAGCTACAGGAAAAGAACGTGGGGTCCATCGTTTATGGCAAGCACACTGAAACCAATCGTGTGGGTAAGACTATCGCCCCAGGATCAGATATCACCGTGTGCCTTCCTCTTCTCTCCGGGATTCTCGGGACACTGCAGCATAAATACCTACCTCTCGGTGACATGGTACGCAACCATCTAAGACTAAATCTTACCCTCGCTCCGAAGGAACAAGCTCAGGTGTCCGCCGCGACTCGCGATTGGGAAGTGACAGACGTCGAGTTCGTCGCGGAAATGGTAAAGCTTGACATCAGCGTCGCTAATGCTATTTCTCAGGCGAATTCAGCCGGGTATCGTATTCCCCTTACCACATTCTCCAACCACGCGTCCACGGTTGCCGCTGATAGCACCTTGGTCAATACACTTATCTCTGGCAATTACCGTTCATTGAAGACGATATTCAGTATGTTCCGTTTGCAAGATAATGTAGCTAAAGGAACTAAGAAATACGTCTCCACACGCACCAATCCCTTCGGGGATGCGGGTCGTTGGCATTATGACGTTGGTGGTCAACTGAGTCCTCAGAAACCTGTTGATTCAAATGCTGAGGCGTTCGCTGAGCTTCAGAAGGCTTTCCATGCTTTCGGCTCTCTAGACCACCACGGGCAGATCAGAGACAGTGGGTGGCGAGTGAGGGACCTACATTGTGGCCCAGGACCTCGAGACCCAGTCCCACAAGAGCATGGTTTCCGAGAGCGGTGTAGATGTGAGCACATCCACCATTTACCTAAAGGCTCAGTTCGCGGCAGCTCTTACTGCACCTCCCGTATCGATACTTTCACTCATCAGGACGCGGTCCTCTTCATTGACCCTAGCGGTATGGCCCAGACGGTTTTTTAGGTGGAATACATAAATGATAAGCCGGATCCTTGTAAATTCAGCGGACAGGTCTCGCGGGGAGATGTACGATTTCGCGTTTGATATGCCTCGGGGTCTATTAAATGAGTACGCAGGTAAACTGGTGCGCTTCGGTGTTGAATGGATAACGCCAGTCGTGGGGTCCTCAATTGGAGCCTCTTATGAACAAAACACTCAGCGGTCGCTATCACTCCTTCTGACGTGCTTGTCGTTTCCGACGATCAACACACACAAGGCTTGGAATCAGGGTAACAAGGACCCCATCCTGGCGCTCCTGCCCTCGGCGCGGCAAACGGCTTATTACGGGGTGATGGCCGACACGCCATACCTACAATCGACAAGCTGTGGTGGTATAACCCGGGGCGACAACCTGGCGACCCTGGGAGAGCTCCAGTTCAGACTTTTCCAAACACATACCCCCACGTCCCGCGAGATATTCCTTTTCAGACCGTTTGATAACGAGGATTTCAGTTTCAGCCTTGTGTTTTGGACAGATGAACCGGAGAGGCCAATCGCCCAAAGCTTCTATCATTTGTGGCTCAATAGCGGCGACAATCTAGCGACTCTTGTCAACAACGACTCGAGCGTTGTGAGCATCCCGTTCGATTTTAAGACCTTCGAAATGGATCGCACGAACCCCTGGAACGTGGCGGTGAGCTATTGCTCACCTGTGTATGTGGACATGGCACTAGGATCCTTGCCGACCGGTCTTGTAATATCGACCCCAAGCTTTGTTATCGATCCGCACCAAAACCGAAGCGTTTTGGCGTACCTACCTGGGAGCAACGATGACTCAGGCGAAAAGTACTTCGGCTACAAGCAAAGCATCAAACCTGTCTGCAGCGACACGGTGGGTATTCCGATTCGTCCGCCTCTTGACAGCATGGGTTTTCTGACATTGGAGCTCCGGGATGCTGTGTCATACGCGCTCATGAACGATGCATCACACTACGTAGTTTGTATAACATTCTACCGAGCGGATTGAGGAAATTTACTGACCTCGTCATTAAAATGAACCGCCACACCTTCGGGACTTCAGAACAGAGTATCGAGTTCCCCGGCCCGCTTATCGGGTTTGGTATGGATAAAGTTAGGATGGCGTTCGTCGAGCTCTTCGGGAAAGGCTTTTCGATCGACCCGGGTCTTCTTTCTGCGCTTCTAACGTCGGTCGAGACAACGTTGTCAGAATCAGACATTGCTTTTCTCTTTGAATTTGAACAAACAATGGTCGTCTCTCAAGCACACCTCGGCGTGAACACAGTCAACGATATGGGTACGCGCACAGAAACGGACGTTAGTGCAAACATCTCGGGATCGAGTCTCTCCTATACATACGATGTGGGTGCCCCAAACGCTCTCCGGTACTACTGGATTAGGCTCATCGACGGCAGCGGAAACGAGAGCATCACCCCTCTTGGCGCTTATACAACACAAGACAACACCGACCCGGTCATCTCCACCTTCACTCTGGCCGCCGGTACCCCAGCTACCTCGGAGATCGCAGTCACGATCTCGGCTACCGACAATGACGCGGTACAGTCTTTGTACCTATGGGTCTCGGACACTCAAACCACCGCCCCTACTGCCGCCGAAATCAAGGCTTCGGGAACAGCTCTCGCGGGTAATGTCACGTCTCACACGGTTACGGGGCTATCGCCGGGGACCTCATACTACGGATGGCTACTGGCGCGAGATCAGGTAGGGAACGAGAGCGCAGTCGCAGCTTCAACTCCTGCTACGCTCACAACCGCTGCTGATACCACTCCCCCGACACTAGACTCGTCTACGCTGACGGCTACGGCTGGATCTGAGGAGACGGCCGTCGATATAGGCCTCTCCTTTTCCGACACGGCATGATCTCTTCGCCTCTAGATAATGAGCAACTCTGTGGTTACCGTTAACATCAGCCAGTTCAGAAGCAACACTCCAACCATTGCAACCTTCGTGGGGCGAAACACTTTGCTTGGGTTTACGACTTCGATCAAAACCAACTCGTTGGGGTACGAAATATCCGATATTGCAAGCCGTCAAAATCTTGATTGGGTTTAGCGATCCTTCGATACATGGCCAACTTGTATTCCGAAACTAACAAATGAGCGCCGGCTCCGACTCCGTCAGTATCGACATCGAAAATCCGTTATTGCTTCGGTGGCGCGAGTTATCCAGAAAACAACGAAAGATTCATGGGGACGCTTACCGGTATTTCAAGAAACGGTACGATGCGGTGATATACAGCAACATTATGATCAGTTTGGCGGTCGGATGCGTTAACATTGTTTTCGGTATTAGGCATACCGGCGAAATCGGTATAGCCGTGACCGTATCCGGGTGCCTTTCGCTCCTCGCGGGAGCCGTTTCGAGCCTGTCCAGTACAATGGGATGGTCGGAACGTTATAACAAACACGATGAGGTATCCACGAGATACTCCGAGCTGGTCCGGGAGATCAATATGGAATCATTTTTAAGTTCGGTGGACGACGGGGCGTACCGTAATATTTCTGATTTCATAAGGCACGTCGCGTCGGACATCACGATACTGGAGGAAAGGGCGCCCCAGATCCCGAACTCGCTGGAAAATTGCTCTTCATAAGCAAAATGAGCGGCTTCTCGGAGATACGTTTGTATCAGAACACCATAAACAACATCCCACTCGGGTCGTTTACAACGGTGACATCGGATTTCATAGGCACCGCGACCAGCACTATCGACCCCGGTGTGAGCTACGATTACGATAACGGTTTGAAAACGGTAACAGGTCTATCACCCGGAACTCAGTATTGGTTTTGGGTAGAACTCATCGATGGCGAAGGGAACTCGTCGGGAATTCAGCCCCTAGGTAGCCATACAACCAGTGTACCAGCTGTTCCGGTCCCAGCACTTAGTGGTTATAGCGACCAGGGATACACAGTGACCGAGTCGGGTAATGCTGCTGTGAACTATGTCGGTTGGCGAGCGTTTGACCGGATCTTCGGTGCGTCGTTCGAGGCGTGGGGTAGCCGATCCTAACATGGACCCACCTCACTTCCTCGCCATCCAGCTTCCGGCACCCGCCACGGTTACCGGCGTACGGCTGTGGAATACGGAATCATGGATCCACCTGGTAGGCGAGTTTTTCAACTCTTCAGGGATCTAATGACGGGTTAAACTGGACCGAGCTCGCCGATTACACAAACATGGCTTACACCGTTATCCCCTCCGCAGACAAGGCTACGAATGCTTTCTTTCAAGAGGACTTTGATTCCGATGACATCCCCGCTGACAACGCATACCTGTTTCAGGGTAGTGTCACAACCCCAGCTTCGTACACGCACTACCGACTTCTTATGACGGTTGACGAAGGGCCTCCACCGCGATTTAGCGAGGTCGTTTTGGTGGTTGTGAGTGTGAGCCCCGCACTTGACCCAAAAATCCCCAAGTAGGGACCCGGCTTAATTATTTTTAATACTGGTCGGGTTTTTAGGGTTTTAGGAACTACCAGAACTACCGAGAACTACCGAATAGAGTACTGCAATAAGTACTAGGAACTACCGAGAACTACCGAGCTACCGGATCTACCCGCCGAACTACCGAAGCTACCTGTAGACTACCGGAGGTACCAGAACTACCGAGAACTACCGAATAGAGTACTGCAATAAGTACTGGGAACTACCGAGAACTACAGAGCTACCGGATCTACCCGCCGAACTACCGAAGCTACCTGTAGAACTACGGGTACCGGAGGTACCAGAACTACCGATCACTTCATTTCCCGCCCCGGCAAGCAGGAGCCCCGGCTTGATTATTTTTTGTACTGGTCGGCGGCTTTGTGGGGGCGTTTGGTGGTCGGGAATGAGCGAAGCGAATTCTTGACCCCAAAACACCCCCTCATACTCTCTCTACATCTAGACCCATCTCCCACATACTCTCTCTAGCTCAATAAGGAAGACCGCCATGTCGTGATTTTGATATGGCACTCTCCAATACCGTGGGTTTTCATGTTGCCATCTCTTTATTGACGCCTTGCGGTTATCCTTATTCTCCATGTAGTATTGCTTCGTGTATATGCTCCTATATACCTTGTAGTCAAGCACGATGTCGCCCCTTTTTACGGATTTGAAGTAATCCGCCACCATTCCTCCTGCTTGTACCCCCCAGTGACCTCGTCGTAGATACACATTTTGCTGTTGTATGAGACCCACTAAAACAAAAAGCTGCTTCAAACGCGCTCATTTAGTCTGCGGCTTGGTGGGGGCGTTTTGTGGTCGAGAATCTCAGAAAACGAGCGCAGCGAGTTGTATGAGAATTCTTGACCCAAAACACCCCCACATCCTCTCTCATCGAGGATGAGAGGATGAGAGGCGCTACTAGCCGCCTGTCCGCGGTGCCCAGTCGGACCGCTATAGGATAAATATCCAATGCCACCAGCATGTTGTAAGAGATTACATCCTGCAACCAACTCAATTCGCCAAAATACTACGAGTAAGAGCCCTGTTTCACTAAGTACTGCCACAAGTACTTACATGTATAGTATCGCCGAGGCTATATGCGCTTTCATAATCCTTGTATGTTAAATAAAGTCTAATAGCGACTATATAGTAAAAGGTTTGCAGCCATCTCGGCAGTTACGGTACGCTCAAAGTCGGGAATATGCGGTGCGGCGCTGTAGATTGCGTGTCAATCTGCGGCGTATAGTGCCGCGAATATCAGGTATGATAAGCGGTTCTGCCTAGCAATCTATTTAGTATCGCCAAGGCATGCGCTTCATAATCCTTGATGTTATACAAAGCCGAATTGTAGAAGGTCAGCAGTCATCTAGGCAGTTACGGCACGCGTACGTCGACAATCTACGTGCGGCGCTGCAGATTGCGTGTCAATCTGCGGCGTATAGTGCCGCAAATATCAGGTATAAGCGGTACTGCCCAGCAATCTGTATAGTATAGCCGAGGCTATGCGCTTTCATAATCCTTGCTGTATGTCGAATAAAGTTTAAGAGTAAACGTATGCGGCAGCCATATAGGCGTTACGGCACGCGTAGAGTCGGGAATCTGCGGTGCGACGCTGTACATTGCGTGTCATCTGCGGTGTAGTGCCACGAATATCAGGTATAAGCGGTACTGCGCATTCACAATCCTTTTGTGCCATGACGAATGCTTGAGAAAGGCCAAAACGCGAGCAAAAATGTACTGTACGCGAGGTCCTAGTTTTGCTGCTGTTCTTCGAGCCAAATAATCACGTTGCCCGATTAGGTTTACTGTTCTGCCTTAATATACTATTTTTCCCCGCCGATTGTGCGGGAATATGAGGCACGAAGATGTGCACGACGGCTGCCGCGTAACGAGCTACAACCACCTCCCCCTCGGCACCCACCCACACTCCTCGGCACGCCACTCAGTCAGTGTCACCCTTGCTAGCCGTGCTAGCCGTCGGAGTGAAGCGCGGGCCACTAGACACCCTTATGACCGAGCCGTACCTACGACGTTCAAAGCGCAATGTCGCTTGTGGGCCGGGGGGGGG
>VCJN01000679.1:0-164482 GCA_006384855.1 Tetraselmis striata
ATGTAGTCGCTACTATATGATACTGGCTGTCGTATTCTGGCGGCGGAGAAATTGGTCGTATTGTCATCGAGGAGCAGTAGCCTCTGCTTATGTTCATCTGGGTTTTCTATTCCCGATCATGTACGAAGTCCCGCCTCGAAGTAGCAAGTTAGTCGCTATATAGCGCCCGCTGTGCACGGTAATACAGGATTACAGGAGGAGGAAAATCATTGTACCTGTATTCAAGTCGCTTTACCGTACTCCTTACTACATACAGTATGGCGGATTAAATCATTGTGTGCTGTACTTGCTGCACCGCTAAGGATTAGTACCGGGTACCTGTACCTGTATCGAAATCAGCACGTCGTCGTCGTAGTCATATTATATTACTTAATACATGAGCTAGCAGCAGAGGACGATATATATCACGATGGTCATATTATATCGTAGGTATATATAGTCGTCGTATACACCTCCCCACAGAAGTATGGGGTTTGCGAATTCGATCCACATGCCAATGCACGGCTACACTGATACCGTGCGCGCGTGCATGCATGTCACAGAGGGTCGTACCTGTACGGCTGGGGGAAATTACCACACTGTAGCCGTTGCCGTCAATACTTTCATTTAGGCAAAAGCAGCCTTTGTGTTGCTAGCGCTTCAAAACCACAAATTGCGCCAGTCTTGTGCATATACATACTTGGCATGGGACACCACTGCCCCCGTAGTACTTATACCGACTCACCCTTGGTGGTATGATCACTATCCACCATACACGTAGGGCATTGAAATTAGGTCATTCACGACCTGGACCAAGCCTACGTGTTGATGATGATGGTTTATGGGCAACATCATGAAAAAATGCGGTTGTGATCGCTGCACTATTGTGGACCTTCTGCGTTCAGAGGTGAGTGGGCCCGGCCTGCGTGCGGGTGGCACCACTCAACTGCGGTTGTATGGAATCACACGCACACGCCCGGTCGGCGTGGCAGGTTGTGGAGGCTATGGCGGCTGCCCAGGAGCACCCCCCTGTGGATGCGGACGGGGATGCTCGCTTGGTAACCGTCCATGAAGGCGATGACTTGTCCAGTGAATCACGCACCTTGCCCGGCGTGCGTTCAACACAACCCGGCCGGCGGAGGCCAAGCAGAACACTGGCTGCCATGGCGTGTGCCATGTGCATGTGGTCCTGGGCTATGTCAGCATGGTCAACCTCTTCCCCCTCGCGCCGTTCCACCTGTTTTTTTTGGCTTGGGAAGGGACTTCTGGAGGAAATTTGTCACCGTGCAGGGCCACATTGGATTCCGAGCTATGAAGCAGGAAGACCGGCGCCAGGCTTTAGTCCCGATACCCAGCAACTTTGGACGCGGGTTGCGCCCTTCGTTTGCGGTGTCCAAGAAGTCGAAAGGTAAAGGTAACCCCCCCCCCCCCCGGGCGTGGGCGTGGGCATGACGGCATTCCCCTCCATGACTGCAGGGTCAGGCAAGGTGACGGTGCAGTCCGGCTGGGTCATGGAGGACTGCTTGCACCACATGGAAACATTTTCCATTCTTAACGCCGGTCCGCTGTTCGAGGAGGCCCGGGTGAAGGCGATCATGACCGAGAAGGAGCTTCGCGTCCCCAGGCGGTGCTTGGGCACATGTACAAGCGCATGCAAGGAGCTGCGTGGTTCGTCACGCGGTGGGGGTTGCAGAATGTGGTGACGGAGGAGGACGGCCCCGAGCGCAAGGCGCAGGTGGACGCGCTCACCAGGGAGGGGAGGACTCTAGACCCAGAGCGGCGCCAAGGCGCATCGGCCGGGGCAGCGCGGCGTCAAGGCGCGGCGCCAAGGCGCGGCGGCCGGGGCAGCGCGGCGTCAAGGCGCGGCGGCCGGGGCAGCGCGGCGTCAAGGCGCGGCGGCCGGGGCAGCGCGGCGCCAAGGCGCGGCGGCCGGGGCAGCGCGGCGCCAAGGCGCGGCGCCAAGGCGCGGCGCCAAGGCGCGGCGGCCGGGGCAGCGCGGCGCCAAGGCGCGGCGGCCGGGGCAGCGCGGCGCCAATGCGAGTGGGATGGGCGGGGCAGCGGTTGCTACCGAGTGAGGCGTAGCATCGTTTGCAGTAGCAACGCAGCCTTTCCGGTTGCATAGTGTGACGCCGCCTGGATGTAACCCAGCAGTACGCGCAAAGTGCAAGTGCAAGCTGCTGATGGCGGGGATCCCGCGGGGGGGGGGGGGGGGGGGGGGGCAGCGGCTGTGGGATAGGCGCGGCAGCGGTTGCTACCGAGTGAGGTGTCGCATCGTTTGCAGTAGCAACGCAGCCTTTCCGGTTGCATAGTGTGACGCCGCCTGGATGTAACCCAGCAGTACGCGCAAAGTGCAAGTGCAAGCTGCTGGTGGCGGGGATCCACGCGAGGTCGCATGACGGTGCGCGAGGGGGGGGGGGGGGGGGGGGAGGCAGCGGCTGTGGGATAGGCGGGGCAGCGGTTGCTACCGAGTGAGGCGTAGCATCGTTTGCAGTAGCAACGCAGCCTTTCCGGTTGCATAGTGTGACACCGCCTGGATGTAACCCAGCAGTACGCGCAAAGTGCAAGTGTTACACGTCCGTGTGCCCCACCCAATGACATTGCGCCCGACCTCACTGACGGCATGTCTCGCTCTCCTTCATCTCCTGGGCCGTCCGCCGCCTCACCCTGCGCACCCCACCAGCCGCGCGTGCCTTCTCGGAAGCCTCACACACGGCGGCGCGAGTCGCGTCGTGGAACGCGTCCCTGACATGGCGGAACTCCGCCCTCACCGTGGCCGTGGTCGGGCAGGGGATTGCCCGCTGATGGGTCGCCATGCATGGGTACTTGGGGCCGCACAAAGCCGGGGTGCCGTCGCAGCAACACTCCCAGTCCGTCCGTTGGCCGCAGTCCACGCACATGATAGTGCATGTGGCCGCCTCCCGCCACTGCTCGTAGTGCTCCGGTCAACATGGCGACGAGCAAGTCGGCATGTCCCGCAGGTGGCTGCGGGGCGGGTGGCGCGAGCGCAGCCTCGCTCGCCTCAACAACCCCCTCAGCCCGATCAGTCGCCTCGACCACGGCCTCCTCCGCCTCCTGACGCGGCGCACCAGGCGCATCATCGTCGCCTGGCAGGGCGTCCCCCCCCGCAACGGCGCCGTCGGCGGTGGCCGACGCCGTCGTGGCGGGGTGTTGTGAGGAGGTGGCCCTAGACATAGGTGGGGCCGGCACCGCCATGTGTTGCTCCACATGCGGTGCGGTTCCTGACGCGACAGCTCCGTCGCACCAGTACCGGCGCCGGCACCCCACGCCTGCTGGGCTTACCACCAACCGGCATGTTTCCTTTGGGAGGCGGTTCATCCGCGTCGGAGGCGAGCGGCGGTGCCTGTGTGGGTGTCGATACTGCCCGGCCATTAGGGCTCCCGCCGCATGCCGCTCCGCCGACCCACGCCGCGGCGTGTGCTGCGCCCCGCATAGTCGCCTCGAATATATTATACATGACGCGGGGGCGGGGGGGGGGGGGGGGGGGGGGATTCGTGCGTTTCGTATGTCGGCGGAACGGCGTGCGAAGCTGCGGCTGGCGAAGGTGGTGGAAGTAAGCGTGGCGGCGTCGGCGGCGTATTACCGTGCGTGCATGCGTGCGCAACCCCGCGGCAGCAAGCCCCGGACTCGGCGTGTGCCGGCGGCAGAGCTGCGAAGCCATGGACACGGTACGGGATGCCAAGTCTGGCTAAGCAACTGCCGAGGCTGGCGGCTTAACCCCCATGTCCGGCGGTTGAGGGACGGAAAGTGCGTAGAAGTTGATCGGCAAAGCGGGCATATAAGCCTGGCTGTGCTAGGTTCCTATTAAGTAATGGCGGTTTGTGCTAAGTAATTCGTAGGGGTGGACCATGCAGCGCAGGTAGGGGGCGGTATAAATGAGGCCGGGCACATATACTGCTCCACGAAACGACACTGTCGCACGTGTAGTTGAATAGACGCCCCCCCCCCCCCCCCCCCCCCCCCCGCGCCGGGTCGGCCCGCCGGGTCGGCCCGCCGACCCGCCACGGCATGTAATATCTGTCATGCATCGCCGGGGTATGTGTGAGTGGATGCCCCGCCGCCACATCCCCCCCCCCCCACCCCCCCCCCCCCACCCCCATTTACACTTGTGCACTCATTAAGTTTGGGCTGGTTTCGGAGCAGTACATGTACGTATGTATATACATACAATGGAACGTAGGACCTGCGCGGAAAGAGGCGGGGCTGGCGGAGTGCGTTGGGGGTGCGTAGAGTAGCGTGTTGGTGAGATTCGGGGTGCATCGGACGCCGGATGCCCATCCACCCAGCGTAAAAGGCGCGTACGTAATATTCACACTATATTAACACACAAATGTGTGAAAACCGGACATTCCGTGCCGGATGGGTGGGAATACGGCGTCCGATGCAGCCGAAACCCCAGCAACACGCTATTCTATGCACCGCCAATGCACTCCGCCAGCACCGCCTCATTCTCTGTCGATTTCGAAAACGCCTTCACATTATCCACCGCTAATAAACTGCAATTGCCACCGTGTAATGTTGTCACGATGTGCGCACACAACAACACTTACTACCGGTTCCGACGCGGATGGAGGCGGGGCTTGCGGAGTGCGTTGGGGGTGCGTAGAGTAGCGTGCTGCAAATAATTGGGGTGCATCGGACGCCGGATGCCCATCCACCCGGCGTAAAAGACGCGTAATATTCACACTATATTAACACGCAAATGTGTGAAAACCGGACATTCCGTGCCGGATGGGTGGGAATACGGCGTCCGGTGCAGCCAAAACCCCAGCAACACGCTATTCTATGCACCGCCAATGCACTCCGCCAGCACCGCCTCATTCTCTGTCGATTTCGAAAACGCCTTCACATTATCCACCGCTAATAATTGCAATTGCCACGCACCGCGTAATGTTGTCACGATGTGCGCACACAACAACACTTACTACCGGTTCCGACGCGGATGGAGGCGGGGCTTGCAGAGTGCACTGGCGGTGCACAGACTAGCGTGCTGCAAATAATTGGGGTGCATCGGACGCCGGATGCCCATCCACCCGGCATAAAAGACGCGTAATATTCACACTATTAACACACAAATGTGTGAAAACCGGACATTCCGTGCCGGATTGATAGGAATACGGCGTCCGATGCAGCCAAAACCCCAGCAACACGCTATTCTATGCACCGCCAATGCACTCCGCCAGCACCGCCTCATTCTCTGTCGATTTCGAAAACGCCTTCACATTATCCACCGCTAATAAACTGCAATTGCCACCGTGTAATGTTGTCACGATGTGCGCACACAACAACACTTACTACCGGTTCCGACGCGGATGGAGGCGGGGCTTGCGGAGTGCGTTGGGGGTGCGTAGAGTAGCGTGCTGCAAATAATTGGGGTGCATCGGACGCCGGATGCCCATCCACCCGGCGTAAAAGACGCGTAATATTCACACTATATTAACACGCAAATGTGTGAAAACCGGACATTCCGTGCCGGATGGGTGGGAATACGGCGTCCGGTGCAGCCAAAACCCCAGCAACACGCTATTCTATGCACCGCCAATGCACTCCGCCAGCACCGCCTCATTCTCTGTCGATTTCGAAAACGCCTTCACATTATCCACCGCTAATAATTGCAATTGCCACGCACCGCGTAATGTTGTCACGATGTGCGCACACAACAACACTTACTACCGGTTCCGACGCGGATGGAGGCGGGGCTTGCAGAGTGCACTGGCGGTGCACAGACTAGCGTGCTGCAAATAATTGGGGTGCATCGGACGCCGGATGCCCATCCACCCGGCATAAAAGACGCGTAATATTCACACTATTAACACACAAATGTGTGAAAACCGGACATTCCGTGCCGGATTGATAGGAATACGGCGTCCGATGCAGCCAAAACCCCAGCAACACGCTATTCTATGCACCGCCAATGCACTCCGCCAGCACCGCCTCATTCTCTGTCGATTTCGAAAACGCCTTCACATTATCCACCGCTAATAAATTGCAATTGCCACCGTGTAATGTTGTCACGATGTGCGCACACAACAACACTTACTACCGGTTCCGACGCGGATGGAGGCGGGGCTTGCGGAGTGCATTGGCGGTGCGTAGAGTAGCGTGCTGTAAATACTTGGGGTGCATCGGACGCCGGATGCCCATCCACCCGGCGTAAAAGGCGCGTAATATTCACACTATATTAACACACAAATGTGTGAAAACCGGACATTCCGTGCCGGATGGATGGGAATACGGCGTCCGGTGCAGCCAAAACCCCAGCAACACGCTATTCTATGCACCGCCAATGCACTCCATCCGCAACCCCCGCCTCATTCCCAGTCGTACGTGCTTGTGCACTCGCACGGAATGCTTGCACTGCTCCGAAACCACTGTCACATACCCCGCTCATTGGGTACCGATTGCGGCGCATGCACAGCTAGATATTTGTTTACATAAACCCGGGGGGGGGGGGGGGGGGGCACAATGTCCCGCTACTCACCCTGCATTGGATTAGGGCGACGATTGCAAACAAGACGAGGAGGCGCGAATGAACTGCTCCGAAACCACGCGATGTGCCCGGTGACCTCCATATCCAGCACGTCCACCGATGCAAGTAATAAGGACAGGACCCCCCCCCCCCCCCCCCCCCACCCGCCAAAGTGGAGGAAGTGTAGGAGTACAACCGGAGCATGACGTGATCCATTGTCGCTTATTTACAAGCACGGGCGGTGCTGCCAGACCCGATCGTCTACGGCCGATATAATATTCACACTATATTAACATCGGTGCACACCGCCGCACACCGCCGCACAACGCTGCGCGCGCACATTCGTCGCGCACATATACGCGCGCCCTACCGCACATATTATCCCGGATCACTCGGTGAAACCGCGTATTCATTACGCCGTGCTAATTCAACAATAAACATTGCGAAATTACACCGACACAATGCCGCACCGACTACCTCTTGACAATACGTGCATATGAATAGTAGTGGCGCGCTGCTCCTCGCCTCCGATGTGTCGTTGACTGCTGCGGAAGGCGGTCGTCGACTGGGTGTTAGTTTCTCCACCTCCGCCCCCCCCCCCCCCCCCCCCCCCCCCCCAACGCCCCTTCACCGCTCACAGCGCCATGGCAGACCTCGCCCCCCGGGCAAAAGTGGGCGGCGAGCCTTGTTGTCTCGCGTGTCCGCGCCGCCGGCATCGAGGAGGACGAGAAAGACATGAGGAAACGCGTGACAAGGTGGGCGCGCAACAAAACACTCCACCCTCCGCATTAGCACGCACCCACTCGTGGCTAACTTGTGCCGCGCGCAGGTTCGTCCGGGAGCGCCGTAAGGCCCACCTCAACGCCAAGCAAGGCTTCCACAGTGCCAGCGGCGCAACTCGTGGTGGCCGAGGAGGCCGCATCCTCAGCCGCTTAAAGGCGAAACGATTGTGGCTTGTTGTGGGCGTCTCGGCACAGGAGGCGTCCCGACGCCAAGGTAAGGAAGCTCATGGCGGCGTCGTCGACGGCACAGCCTCCCGGGGTGGTGAAGACACTGACGGATGACAAGAAGCGGAAGAGGCCAGTGAAGAAGCGCCGAGGTAAGAAACTGACGGTCGCGGAGTCGGAGGCGGAGGCAGCGAGATCGTCGAAGCGGAGGGTCCCCCGGGCACGCAAGAACAAGAACAAGCAGTAGCCCCCGCCCCCTTACCCCCCTCCCCTCACTCCCCCGGCGGGAGCGGCGGGCGGCGGGGGGGGGGGGGGGGGGCGGGGGGACCACGCCCGCCCGCCCCCCCCCCCCCCCCCCCCCCGGGCCACATTCCCCGATGGCAGCTGTCGCGAATATTGTAATTCAAACATTCTTCGGCAAACCGCTGCCTGCCCCCGCCCTCCTCCTCGCGAATATTTATGTAACGTGAGCACTCTTTGGCAAAACATGGCAGCCAAACCGCCCATCTGATGACCTTTGATCGGACTGCTGGCAGGCCCGTTCAGCAGTACTAGCTATAATGTACACAAAATTCCCCAGTGTTACCGAATAGTACGGCTGCGATTTGCGCTCCCATGTACTTATAGTCGTAGTTATCCACAGGACCACTCGTCATCGCGCCCGGGTACCGGGTACCGGGTACTAGATACCCGGTACCGGCTCAATAAATATATCGCGTACTACCCGGTACTACACGGACAACCTTGTACCTTATACGTCAGTGCCATGTAACAATTTACCGGGCTAGTACGACTACCAGAATGATGACAAAAAGGATTTATCGCCCGCCGGCAATAACGCCGGATGTACTCGCACGTAACTGGATGGACATGCCGCCACCAGCAGCAGCTTTCACGGATAATAGTGGTACCGGTACGGTAGTGCTTCGTCACCCGTATGTCACATCTGAATCTCACAGTGCGTGCACCTTCATGCATCGATGCTGGTGGGTATAATGCGGTGAAAGGGGAATCCGGCATGGCGGCCGTAGGCATCGCTCAAGGGGGGCATGTGCCAAGTATATATGAGTGACTGGTCCTTGCACAAGTATACGCAAAACACCATCTCGCCACCGTGTATCAGATTTTGAGATCCACTTGGCGTAAAGTTTCACGCCAATGTGTTGACCACACGCTGACTACACATACGCAAGATTTCGACCTATGATTTCTAAAATTTCCGAAAAGTGCCTAAATGACCTCGGACGACCGTGCCAGAGGCAAAGAAATTGTAGCCCTACTCGCGTAGGTTTTAGTGGTAATTATATAAGAATTTCTAGCGCTTCCTCGCAACGCACATAGCGATGCCGCGAGTTTGAGGGCTGAACCACAGGCAGGGCAGCACTGCAATGGCGATGGTATAACACGCCACATAGTGCATGGGCGCACGCCAGTATGGCTCCACTTCACCCAAAAATACCCTAGCATCCATGTTTTTCCTCGCCCACGCATGGCCATCCCACCATATGCAATGGTCTATGCTTACACCCGTGGTGATAAAGGCTGAGCATAAGTGTGCAACATTCCAGGATTTCAGGTCATAAACTCTAGATTCAGCTCCCCTGTTATTCGGAAGATGGGATTCGGCGAGAAAGGGGCCTGCTGCTGGGACTTATTATGTGGAGTGGTGAATTTACATCATGGCGGCGCGCGCCGGGCCTGCACTGCCATACTACTACCCTGCACCTGTAATTGTACGTATACTCGTGTTGCATATTTACCATACAACATGTTTGCCCGATGCGCTAGCTCGTAACTACATTATTTGAATTGTACTTAATCCTCACATATAAGTATTTACATAAGTATTTATATAATCCTATATTTACATGAGCTAGCAGCAGAAGGCGATATCGGAAATCACCAAAATAAAAGGGCAATCAGAAAGGTCCTCTACAACGACTACGGGGTGGAAGCAGTAACATGAGGAGACGCAGAGTGGGCACGAGCACACGCTTCAGACTTGGCCATCTGCACACCGGCAGAGAGAATGCCGCCCAGGGTACCATGCACGCAAGCCGAGACCCGCTGCAACAGCCCCCGCCGTGTGCGCGACAGGTGCCGGCGGAACTCTGCAGGTTGGCTGGCGACAAAGTTTCGAAGTGCTTGAACGGATTGACCACGAAGAAAGCAAGAGGTCGGGGCGGAAGGACCGCCAGGGAAGTTGCGCACAGCCAACAGCACCGCGAAGATGTAGACCACCGTCAAAGCGGACTTTCCGAGACGGCCGCGGTCCTCAACCACAAAAGGGTAGTACCGGTGAACACCCTGCACTGGGGCGGAAGACGCCCGGTCCGCTGCCAACTTAGCATGCCCCGCCTCGGTCGCCGCGATTCCCGGGATGCACCAGCGGGGGTCGTTGCTCCAAGTGGGGGTCGTGGAGGACACGCACGCGAAGTCGATCATGTAATCGCACGCCGCCCCTCCCCATCCCGCCAGCGTCAGGTCCGACGGCCGCGAGCGGTCCGCTGGGCGCAACCCACTCGTCTCAAGGGTCAAGTCGCCGGCTCCCGAGCGGTCCCGGTCAAGCACCGCCCCCGCATCAATTGCCACAGATGCCCACAGATTCTTCAAAGCGGTATGCATGCGGTGCTTGTAGTTCGCTACGGGGCATATGGGTAGATGATCCACGATGAAATCCGTAGCGCTCCGGTTCGAGCCATCCGTAGAGCGAAGCCATAAGGGATCAATACCACACGTTGGGCCAGGGCAAGTGACAAGCGCGGAACCTTTGCGCGGGCAAAGGCCCAGTACCCGCGCAGCGGCGGCCGAATAAGCAGCATGGGAAATCTTGCGGGCGGACTCGTGATCCGACTGGAAAAGTGATAGGGAGCCCGGCCCGCACGCGCTGTACAGGCGCAGGGTATCAAGTCGCGAGGCCGCTGCACCAGTACGTTGGAAGCTGAGATCGAGGGCCACGAAGTCACGCAAGCGAATCGCACGGCTGAGGTGGCGTTGGACAACCATGGTCGTGGGTTGATCATCGGAGGTCGCACCCGAACCCGTACCCGAGGGCGGAGCAGTAGAACCTGGCAGCGATTCTGGGAGGGAAACAGTGGCTGCTGACGGAGGGTATATATAATCCTCACATGTATATTTTATATCTTATTGTAACTACACTTGAGTTGTACTTATATACTCCTTACCTGCGTCCAGAAGCTGTAGCGACAATTCGTACAGGGATCGCCGGCGGTCGTAGTAGATCTCATCCTGCTCTAATCCTTATATAAAGCGACTACCCGTACTACAACAGTAGCACACGGCGCGCGCGGCGCGGTGGGGCCGATCAAGCAGCGAATAGTGCCCGTGGAAGGTACACGGGGAGTACTTGGCCCCGTGCCTGCCGCCCGTAGTACAGTAGTACTTTGCCTTCGCCCCATCCCCTACCCCGTGTATCGAAACCCATCACATATACATCAGGAGTAATCCTTACCGGTCGTCGAGTTCGAGCAGGCCAGGGCGGCGGCCGCAGGAGCCACATCTAACAAAGCTAGCTACCTGTACCGATACCAGTCGAGCAGCTCCTGCGCACGACCATCAGCGCGACACCTTGGCATAATTCCCGGCGACACGGGAGAAGTCGGGCCGCAACTGCGTCCAAGGTAAGTGGCGAGAGCGGTGGTCGCATGCTGCCGGGCGGTCGTGCTGCCAGGTGGACGGCCGCTCCAAGAAAAACGTAAAACGTCACTCCCCCACCGCCAACTCGCTATATTCTCCTTTGACCGCTAGCCGCGAGTCGGCTACGATAAAGGGCAGCGGGCAGTCCCGTCACGGAGCAGGATCACCAGATATCTGGCCTCATGTCGATTTCAGGCGGCGGTGGGCCGCACAACGCACCGTTTGTGCGGTTGGCCGCAGCAGCTGTCACGGTGCTGCTCCGCTCGGGGCGGTTTTCCTCCGGATGCCGCGGAGGGCTAGGCAAAGGCCGCTCGCTTCCGTACAACGCGCCATTGTCCGCCTAGTTTCCCTCGAGGGGCTAGAGGAATCACTTCTACTGGCAGCTCGTGACGATGCCCCTCCGAATTTCCGGGCGTGGTCGAAACGGGGTGCGAAGCAAGTGTGGCCGGGCGGGGCGTCACGACGAGCCAGCTCCCGCGTGACGTCAGGCCGCCGACGTACCGCATGCTTTGTTGACGCGCCGAAAGGGCCACCTACGCCGGCGAGTAAAGAGCTGCATCAAGCTGGCCTTTGACCGTCGACTGTGTGTGATCACAAGCTCGCTGGTATATGTGGGGCTTCGTCACAGGGCTGTCTACAGGGTGGGGTCGCTGTCATCGTTAAACAGGTAGTGCATATAACATGAAGGAAACCCTCGCGCACATCTCGCTCATGACACCCTTCATGATATACGCCCAACCCCTCGCGCTGCCGGTTAACTCTTGACATTCCTTCCAGGGGAAGCATGGTGCTTGGGGGATCGTGGAGTCGCGGCACTGCACGGCCGTCAGCGGTAAACAGCAGCGCAGACCGCTACGCAGACTCGGATGGCTTCCTGAGCCCGCAGGACAGCCCGGTAGCGGCCAAGGAGAACGCAATGCGGTCCCCGCTCACGGTTAAGCAGGATAATGCGGGGTCAGGGCGCCCCGACCGAGGCGTGCCGCTGCAGCGCCACGCAGTGCACGCCAAGCCGGCGCCGCGCGAGCGGGCGGAGAGCCCGCTGGTGGTGTCGCCTGGGGGCTTGGACTTCAAGCTCCCTCTGCCGCCGGACGCCCAGTCCAGGTCCAGCGCTGCGCATTCGAACAGCGCATCAGGCAGCAAGCCGGAGTTCCTCACCGGGGTCATCTCTGCCATCAATGACCTCCAGGTGCGCGTCATTGTCACCCTCCCCACCACCGCGGATTGTCCATAGGTAGAGCGACAGTCCCCCCCCCCTCTGCAGGACCATTCCATGCTTTGCCGTCTGACCTGATGTTCCCTTGTTGATGCCGCTAGGACATCTTTTCCCAACTGCCAAGCGACGCGCAGCTCGGCGTCAACCTACCACAGGTGCGTATGGGCATGTAAGGGGATGAGGACGTATGGCCGGCACCTGAGGGATTAGGGAGGTTTCTTCGCTTGCCCGTGGAGAGCGGCTCAGAAAGCCGAAGCGGCAGCCACGCCCACGATCGCAGATGAGGAGGTTGAGCTGCGTGATGCGCTGGCTCGCAGGTGGCGGTGGTAGGCTCGCAGAGCAGCGGCAAGTCCAGCGTGCTGGAGGCGCTGGTCGGGCGCGACTTCCTGCCGCGCGATAACAACATCTGCACCCGGGTACGAAACTGCACCGCGCTGACAATCTCCGCTGGCAGGATCCCCACGGGGCTCTCTCGAAGTAACCCACTGACCGCCTCTGCCATTCCAACCCACAGAGGCCGTTGCTTCTCCAGCTGCAGCAGACGCATGGCCATGGTGCAGAGTGGGCGGAGTTTCTGCATCAAAAGGGGCGGAAGATCTCCGATTTTTCGGAAATCAGGTCAGCATGCCACCTGAGGAGTCCATGTTGGGCGCAGCTAGTAGGCACATTGGCATCGCCACCATACAGGCTATCGACCGCATCACGTGGAGGTGACATTATAGCCCTTTGACCTGGGTATTGCGACGATGTCCTGGCCTTTTCTGGCTGTCAATTACTCCGCAGGAAGGAAATCGAGGCGGAGACCAACAGGACCGTGCGTGGCCGCAGCTGCGTGTCGCCCGACCCGATAGTGCTCAAGGTGTATTCGCCCAACGTGCTCACCATGACGTTGATTGACCTGCCGGGGATCACCAAGGTCCCGGTGGATGATCAGCCCGCCAACATCGAGGAAATCCTAACCGACATGACCAGGAACTACATCGAGCAAGAGTGTGAGCGATGCCCCTCCCTTTCTCCACAATTTGCTAGGGTGCGTTGGCGACATGCGCACATGCTCTGGCAGTGTATGGCAATTTTGCAACTTAACCGCCCTTCTGCTCTGCAGCGTGCATCATCCTGGCTGTCACACCTGGAAACGCTGACGTCGCCAACTCGGAGGCCATCAAGCTCGCACAGCAGGTCGACCCAGCGGGGCTCCGAACCCTTGGAGTCATCACAAAGATTGACATCATGGATGCAGGTGCGGCATGGAAGGGCTTCTGGGAACAAGGGATGTTGTGTGATCCGCTGCGTGATTGATGCCCATGCGCCCGCATGGATCAAGGTCCATTTCAGTTTCACTTATTCACATTGTGCTAGCGACTGCTTATTTGAACTAAGCTGCTATGGCTATTCATTCATTCTGACTTGGAGCTGTGATGATGCGGCGCGTCCCGCCAGGCACCGACGTCCGAGAGTATCTGCTCGGAGAGCGCGCGCCCAAGCTGAAGCTCGGCTACGTTGCCGTCGTGAACCGGTCGCAGATGGACATCAAGCAGAACGTGTCGATCAAGGACGCGCTGGAGGGCGAACAGCGCTGGTTTCAGCGCTCCAAAGCGGGCGGCGCCGCGTACCGCGACATCGCGCACACCAGCTGCGGCACGCGCGTGCTTGCCCACCGTATCAACGGGCTGCTTAAGTCGCACATTCAGCGGATGATTCCCTCGCTCACCTCCACCTTACGCCATCAGGTAACATGCAAAGTACTGCTATATTTAACACAAATGCCCTTCTACTGTTTGAATACATCGCGGTCGGCGAATTCGAAGCGCGCAGCATTGCTCACAGCGTGAATTTTGCGACGACAGGCGGTAAAGCTGCGCCTGGAGCTGCAGTCGTTAGGCCCGGAGGAAACTGAAGATTCAGCATCTACTGTCGTCCGCCGTGCGCTGAGCCGCTTTGAGCGCGAGTTTAGCAGCGGCATTTCGGGTGACGCCCCTGGTTCACACACCTTTCTCCACGGCGGCGCCCGTATTGCCAACCAGCTGAAAATATTCGCCGAGCACCTGCGCAGCTCGTCCTCCAAGTAAGTGCGCCGGTGAGGCTTGCGCAGGAGTGCTCAAGATTATTTGCAGTCCATTCTCTGCTGTGCGACATGGCGCAGATATAATTCCTTGCTGCTCATCTCGTCCAGGCTGGTTGGATACAGCGACGTGGAGATCGCACACGCAATTCACAACGTGTATGGCGTTGAGGGGCAAATGCTCATGGCAGATAAAGCCTTCCGCCATCTTTTACCATCTTTGGTGCGCTCGCTGGAGGATCCTTGCCAGGTGAGTCACGGCGTGCCTCCTTCGTCACACCCGATATTGGGGAGGGCATCGACCATTTCTTGGGCCGCAACTCTCGACGCCTCAGGCCATGCATTCCGACTCACATGCCATAACATGCGGCCATTGACCAAGTCGTCGTAATGCGTTTGAATATGCAGGAGGTTGTGGGCTACGTATTTGAGGAGCTCTCGACGATCTCCACCGACGCTCTGCAGCGTGTCGCGATTCTGAAGCACTATCCTGCGCTTGGCGAACTCGTCAACGAGGTCGCCATCAAGTGTCTGCAGGTATTGCGACGCTATATGCATTCGACAGCCGCACAGCGCCGGTTTCATCGCACGCCACAATTCTTTGCGCGCATCGGCTTGTGACTTATCCTTCGGAGCTGTACCGAGCAATTACAATGCATTATTCTCCCCCCCCCCCCCCCCCCCCCCCAACCTGCAGGACGCGATGGACCCCACGCGCAAGCTAATCGCTAACCTTATTGCGATGGAGGCCGGATATATCAACACCAGCCACCCCGACTTCATAGGCGGGCAGGCCGCCTTGACGAAAGCCACCGACCTGGTTGAACGGCGCAGCAAGGCTCCCGTCAACACCGGCCGGGGCGCGCATTCAGCACCCGCCGTGAGCAGTGTATGCCCACTTTCTTCCCCTGCTGTTGCAACGCACTGCAATATGGTGCGATTTTGGAGATAAACGGATTTTATATTGCAGCGCTTGTTCTTATGGTGATGTTTTCTGACCGGTGTTCTTAATGTGCAGTACAATTTGGCCGCGGATGACCTGGATAAGAGCGGCACGATGGAGCGCGTGGACGGCAAGCTATCCTTTCCTCAGCAGCCGGAAATTGTGCATGTTGACGAGTCATTCAGTCACGAGGACAGGCTGAAGATCGAGACAACGCGCACCTGCCTCGAGTCTTACATGGAGGTGGTGGTGGGGAATCTGCAGGTCCGGTGCCGCCCGCTTGTATGCGCCGCCAGCTGCTGCCGATGCTGCCCGTACCGCAACAGTTCCTTGCGGTCTCTGTCGGTGCCGCTGCCGTGCCTGCGCCGCCACACTCATCGCCGCACTTGCAACACAGGACTCGGTGCAGAAGGCAATCATGCTGATGCTGGTGAACAGCGTGCGCGACGAGAAGCTGAGCGAATATCTGAACATGCACATCAACCGCCCCGAGTTGCTGGAGGACCTGCTGCAGGTTGGCCCTGGCTTGCTTGCTTTGAATCCATACCATGCGGGCTTTAAGGGTGCCGCTCAAGCCACCCGCGCAAGTATCTGAGCGGTCCCGCACGCAGCGAAGCCGTCTTATCATCCCACTTGCTGCGCTCTCCTCTTTGCCAATTCAGCTTTGGTTGCGCTGATTTGCTTATTTTCCGCGCTGGGCGATTCAGGAGGAGCCAAGCGTGACCCAGAACCGCAAGCGCTGCAAGACCCAGCTGGAGACCCTCACCAAGGCGCTCAAGTGCGTAGGAACCAAGCTGCATCCATGTCTGCCGCCACAAACCGTACTATCATTGCATGTCCCGCCTGCTGCGGCGCAAGTGCTGACTTTCTATGCCTCTCGCATTCTTTCCTCAGGGTGCTGGATAGGCTTCCGGACAAGATGCGGCACAACCATGCTCAGATGCGCAAGAGCATGATTGTACGCGAGTGAGTGGCACGTTTTATATGCTGCCCTGAGAGGCGGCTTCCAATGACCATCAGCCTCCCGGACTGTGATTGTCAGCGCATGACGGCTAGGCCATCACCACACATGCGCCGAACAGAAGCGAGCTTCACGACGTCGATGCTGAGACTGAACTCTGGCAGCAGCGCCTCGATCGGAGTGCGGTCCCCCTGTGCCTGTTGCTACCCGGCAGTATCGGGCTTTTCACCGCTCAATAGATTTCGAGTTGTAAACCTCTGTGTAAGATTGTAAGCGCGCAACCCCAATATAAGAGCCCCGTCTTGTCTAGTTTCAGTGCTAGGTTATAGTATTTTAGAAGGTAGACCTCTGGGGTGATGATTGGCATGGGAATAGCGCACTGCTGGTGTGCATTATTTACATGGCTTGTGTTAAAACACTCATGACATAAACAGCTGAGGCGTCTGCTCGACCATACGCCCCATGTTACAAGTCAAATTCCGACCATGGGCATCCTTTCGTGCCGTCAGTTAAACATAGCGGGCACCGGTCCCCTACTCGCAGCGCTGCAAGAAGCGATGGAGGTAGCGGACTTCGCCTTTAGACGGGCGGCTGCGCGTCAACATTCGCATGAGGATGACCGAGTCTGGCACCATGCGGCCGCTTGACTGGCGCCCGGGCCACGTCTCCTCTTCACCCAGAATACGGGCCACCCGCTTGGTCAGCACCCGGACATCATCGGCGGTGGCTGGCTCCTCCTCCGCCGATGGCGTACGAATGGTCGACTCGCCGCCAAGGCCCTCCTGCCAGTCTCCCGAGGCAACGCAGTCCCCGAACACACGGGCTAGACTGATGGCAACCGCATGAGAGAGATTGAGCGAGCCCTGTGTGGGAGAAGTGGGGATCTCCAGAATATGGGTCGCGCTACTCAATTCCTCGGTGGTCAAGCCGTCTGCTTCACTTCCGAACAGCAGCGCCACCTGTCCAAATACGCACGGGATGGCTTGAGATACCTTATTACTTAGTGTTGTTTTTCCCAGTGCAGGAAGGTCATTATATCAAATCTGGCAATATCTGCTCACATTCTCAAACTATCCACTGACCTGTATTCGCCCCTGCATATGCTGCGTCAAAGAAGAGCTCAGAAAGTCAACAGTAACTTGGTAACACACAAAGTAATAAGTATAAGACATATTGTGATTATCAACAACACCGCCTACTTTACCAGTATACCCCCCTGCTTGTAACTTGCTCCTTTGCGAGTAATACGCACTAATCTATAGGCGGATTCGTCATCACTCGACTGTATTTCTCAGGCTAATCCGTTACTTCCTCAAACCCGCCTGCAGACAGATAGGAACTGTTATACTGAGTGACTTGTACAGATAGTGATGTACTAATGGCTCTTAGAGCGCGTCCTTGCAACCCCAAACCCCCCAAATTAGCGCAGTGGTTATTAAATGTATTCACTAAGGTTATAAAATCACGATCCGGACCAATACTCCTACTATCGGCACAGCATCATACTAATAAATCAGTAATTAGGTACGCCATAGTGTTAATATACAGAACGATCGCGATGAAGAAAAGGAGGATAAGCACGATAAACATAACACTTAACCTAGGGCTTTAGGCAGTAGGCACGACACATGATTGTACAGACAGTGATGGCTGGACGTCGACGCAGAACTGACATCGGTATCGAACTTCAAATGAGGTAGACCTCGACATTCTTCTATACTAAATCGATACGATGATATGCAGGTATTATGCACTGGACTAAATCGACGGTCCGTAACCCTGACGGAATAAAAAGAGAAATAGCCACCCCTTGTAAGTTGTTTCTCCGCAAGCAATTACAGTAACTACTAGGATAGCGCTTATCATCCATACATACGTTTCCTGCTGATGCGTATTATTTCAAAATGGTGCAGTAGTCGCTACTAGTTATACATATACATCTAGATATACCTGTCTGTATATATATACACATACATATCTATATACAAATATCTATGTATTTATAAGAAGAATACATCGCGCCCTACGGGCATTCACATATTTTCCTGGATACAACCTCGTACGGGTACCACCACGGGTGACAACGCGGCCGCATGGTTTCGGAGCATGCCGTCGCAAGAACAAACAACACCCAGAATGTGGCCAGGTGCACCACCACCAACCCCAGCAGTCCAGCACCACCTTCCTCTCCCCGCTTGAACCTGGACCTAGTGAAGTTATGAAAAATCCTCGCGTGACCGACGTTCATTCACCTTTGGGTTCGCCCGTCAGTGCGTTTGGATGGTTGTAGTGGAGGAAACGATTTTCACAATCGTTACAATGCGGTTGCCCTGGGGACGTACCTCCTGCTCTTTTCGTGTGGCGGCGTATAGCTGGCCCAGCTCCATTGTCAGACCTGGTGCACGTCGCCGGCCCCGGCGCCTGGAAAAGCCGACGACAGTGCTGCAGTCCGCCACCGCCTCTGCCACGCTGCATTGCTCACGCCCGCTTGCCGGATCGCCCAGGAGCGCGAGACCCTGGTGGCGCGCGTACCACCCCATCTCGCCCTCCAGCCCTGCGCCGAGCGCTGCCACGAAGTCGAATTGCGGCTGCACCATGCGCAGTTCAGCGCAGCCAAAGTTGGCGCACAGCCGCGCGACGGAGCCGACGTTGGCGAGGCCAGCTGGGCGGGCCAGAACAACGCGGAAGCGAGACATCCCCGCGCCTAATACGCCCACATTGGTCCCTGCGGCGGCGGCGGCGGCGACACGCAGGATAGCCATCGGCCCCAGTTCCCGCTGACGGACCCACGTGTAGAGCCGCTGACCCGTTGCCTGCCTCTCAAGCTATTAATGGACGCATCGAGTGGGAGCACAACGTATATATGGGCCTCTCTGTGTTGCAGGCGAACTGCCTCGCGACCATGTGACGGGCGACGTGTAGCGACTACCAGCGCAGCGTCCAAGAAATATGTTAGTAGCGTAATGTATCGTCGGTATGTATCGTCGCTATCATACTATCATAAAATAAATCGAGGGCTAGATATTGATGCAAACATCAGAACAGGAAATTCCATCCTACTGGCCTGGGGAGGGCAGAAGGTACGTCCTTCATATCATGCTAAAAATAATCCTTATCATACTCTGACCCTCGAATGATATACGTATCTGCGACACCCCGCCTGTTACGCGTACGGCGAGTACGAGCAGTGGGTGGCGCTGCGCCGCCGATATCGTCAGCAGCAAAACAATCTAGACGAATCCGGTGGTACGTTATACCGTTATTTATAGTTATGCGCCGGCTGACTATCGTACAGGTACTCTATAGCGACTAATTCTTTTTGGTTACAGAGAGAGCGTCCAGAGAATGCACGCAAATGAGAATAGCGACTAATCCTTACCAGTCATGATCGAAATACTGACAACCAAAGTTATAAATACTGACAACCACGACCATGATGTACCTGGTACCCTGCAGTCGCTACGGCGGCCCCGCGCTTGCCTGCTGCTGCTGCGCATGCCTTCCCCCAGCGCCGCGCCCGCGCCACGCCTCGCTCAGCGTTCCTCGCCGAAGCTTCAACAACGCGTCCCCTTTGCCACTATCGGGGTCGTCGGCCCCACAACGCCCCGCCCACCCTCGAGCAAAAAAGTCCGCCGCCGCATAGCCCAACTGACAGCGGCGCGAGAGTCCACGACTGCCTGGGGCGCGAGCTCGGACTACGCCCGTTCGCCTGGCGCCTCTTACCGCTCCCTCCCCCCCTCCCCCTTCCCCTTCCCCGCTCCCTCGAGACGACTGGTCGGTGGCCTTCTCGGCGGTCGGAGGCCTGACCGACAGCGGCGGCCAGCGCGGCCGGCGAGGCACGGGCGCGAGACCATACCACATCATGACTGCGGTGCGCAGCTACGCCGCCCCGCAGTCTGCCTGCGGCCCCTTTCTCCGCATACCAACCGGGCGGCGAAGCTACTGGAACCCATTGGGCCCGTTATTGGAATGGACGACGCCATTCCACACCGCATTCCTCACTCCAACCTCCCTGGGGCACCCCTCTCAAGTTATACTCCTCAATCTATCCTCAATCTCCTCAATCCGCGTATTCCTCAATCTCGAGCCCCGCTCCCTGAAGCTCTGCGTCTCTTGCGCTATACTTTTACAAGCTAAAGCAGGATTCATGCTGCATGGATGATCTGGACGAATCATTTTGGACATGGCCTCAAATAGTGCACTCTCTTGCTGGCTAGCTGTGTTCTATGCTCTTTTTCTTGGTGTCATGGATAGACGATAATGATGATGGCCTGCCTCCATTAGACCATGCGGCAATACGCTGTTCAGGTGGTAGCGAAGGGGCGGGCGGCGGGGGAATAGGATCCCCCAGCATGGCGTCCATCCCGCACCGGCGCTCCGCCGCAGCCCCTTCATTTCGCGTCCTCATGCCGCCCCTCCCACTACTGCAGGAGGGCAGCCGGCCGGCATCCCGCGCGCCGCGCCCCGCTATCAGCAGCGCGCTGGATCGCCTCGCCGTCTCCTCCGCGATGGGCACCTCGGGGCAGCTGGGAGCGGGAGCGGGGGGTGCAACCGCCAAGGAGGTGATCCCCCCTCCACTCCCTCTCCCTTTCCCGTCGCCTGCACGAGCATCGCGCTGACGGCCGCGGCTGCCACCCCAGGCGGAGGTCCGGCCCGCAAGGTCGCGCAAGGCGGAGCAGGCGGCGCGGCCGCCCTCGCGCGCGCTGTCAGTGGCGTCCGCAACCATCCCCACCGGCCTTCCCAGCAGCCGCGGCTTCCAGACCGAGTACCGCCGCCGCTTTGCGCCCTCGCTGCCGCCCACGCCCCGCACCGGCCGACCCTCCAACTTCCCCGCCTCCGCGCCCACCTCGACCACCGGCGGCATGGGGTGCAACCCCCCCCCCCCCCCCCCCCCTTCCCCCCCTCCACCCCCGACACCCTCAAGCTCGCCCACTCTATCACCACCGGAAGCAACCGACGTCTCTCAGGGCAGGCTCCTGGGAGGCTGAGAGGCTGTGGCGGGTTGCCCTCACGCAGGCCGAGCGTAAAGGTCACACGGACGTTGCCGCACCGCCCCGGCACGGCCCTGCCGCCCAAGGTGCGTGGCGTACGGCAGGGCAGGGCGCGGCAGGGGAGAGGAGAGAGAGGGCGCTGGCAGGGGGAGGGAGGGGTGGGAGCCTTTTAGCGGGCAGATGCATACGAGTGGCAGTGCCTGCGCGTGGCAGTGTCTCGCTGTGTTCATTGTTGCGCTGACGGCGGGCGGGTTAGCGCGGCTGGTCGGGGAGGCCGCGCCAGAAAGAGGGAATCGGTGTAGATGTTGAAGGGCAGAGTGGCGCCGGAGGGGTTGACCCCGACAAGGGTAAAGGGAGGATGACGGCTCGCACATGAGGGTCAGTGGTGAGGGAGTCACGCTCATGCCGACGACCTTAATGCAGCGTTACTTGAAAGGCGCGCCCGGAGGCAGGGGTGCTAATGGATGGGCAGACTGCTGCCTCCCCATCTACATGCATACATCTACATGCGTACACATATGCCTGCATTGATGTGCAAAGGCACCGGTACACATATGTAAATGATTAACACATTTGTTTATTCTTTGAGAGAAAACTGTAGGTGTTATTTATATGAAAGCGTTTACAAGGCGCCATCGCAAATTGGGACACCGACACTACGAATGACTCCGCCACCCTCTCCCTCCCTCCTCCTCTCACTACCCACTGCCCCCCGCCCTGCAGGCGCCCAACGCGCCAAGCGCCCCTCCCCGCGCAACGCCACTGAAAAATGACGAGTCGCCCGGCTGGGGCGGCGGCCTTGCGCGCCCGCCCAGCAGCTACGGCGCCCCGCCCCCCGGCGAGCGGCCCGTCACCGCCGCCATTCCCCTCAGCCGCGCCGCGAACGCCGGGCGCGGCCCTGCCTCGGGCCCCCGCTCAACCACCAGCGGCGGCACCCCCCCGCGCCCACTCACCGGGCTGGCGCCCGCCTCGCTACGCCCCACATCCTCCTCCTCCGCTGCACCCACACCCACATCCACCGCCCCAACCCCAGCCAGAGGCACCGGAACTGCTCCACCGTGGACCGCGCCCCGCCCGCCGCCCTCCTGCAACCGCGATCCTAGCCAATCCCAGCCCCAGCAGCAGCAGCAGCAGCAGCAGGCAGCCATCCCGCAGGACGCAATGCCAGGGAAGCCTATCCTGGCGAGTGGTTGTACAGCACAGCCGCCGTCAGAGACACAGGAGGAGGGAGGAGTTGAAGAGGAAACAACGGCGGTGGCTGAGGCCGCGCCCCCGACCCCCAGCCCGATGAGCGCAGTCGTGGCAGCGGTGGCAGCTGTGACGGCAGTGCCTGCCGCTGCTGAGCCCCTGTCAGCAGCAATGTTGCCCATGCCGCAAGAGGAGGAGGCACAACGGCACAGCGTCGAGGTGCCCGTGGCCGCACCCCAGGCTGTGTCTGCGCCCGCGCAGGCGGGGGTCGAGCGGGGGGCAGAGTTGGATGTGGCGGCCGGACGGCGAACACCTATCATGTTTGGCCGGCCATGCTCGGGGCGGATTGCCACGCCGCGGCTTCCGGTGCCGGCCGCTGACCTCTCCGTGCCGCCTACGCCCGCTCCCAAGGTGTGGGCGGCTTACTTTGGCCTCGGTTGGCATGCTCCATGCAGGGATGCGTGGGGGCGGAAGGGCAGGCCGGCGCCCAGTCACCTCGCTTTTGGTCCTCCCCAATGCCCTCCGGCTTGGTGGGCCGTCTCTGCGTGGATTCATCCTAGGCGGACGGCACGTCAAGTGCTGACATGGTCACCTGGATATGCACATCTGACTATGCCCTGACCCCGACCCTCGTGCCCCACACTGTTTTATAGGTTGCTGGCCGCGGTGTTGTGCAGGCAGAGCCGCCAGAAGTGGACCTGCTCGCGTACCGTGAGCACCCCGCCCTTGCTTTGTTAGCGCGGGATTGCAGGCGGGGGTATGCCTGAGGCTGTGGCCTGTGGACCCGCCAGACGCGCCGGACGAGGTGGCGGAGGACGATGAGCCGTGCGCCATCGGGCAGGCGGCGCCGATGGTGCTCAACCTGGAGGATCTGACGCAGTGCACGCCGGAGGTCCTCCCCCCCCCCCCTCCCCCCCCCCCCTCCCGCCTCCCTGTGTTCCCTTGAAGCCCTCTGCAGAGTGCCTTCTCCACTAACCCCCTGCAGAACTCCCCCTCCCTTCTTACTGGCACATCTCTTTGTCCCGTGGCGGAACCTGCACCTGGTACCCCCACCGGCCCAGCACATCGCGTGTCCCAGGGCTGCTGCGCGTATCCCACCCCTGAAGCGGACAAGCATCACCTGCATCGTCAGCAGTAAAATATCAGCACATTGCGGGTGCCGACGGGGCAGAGCAGCAAGAAAGTGTGTACTTGAGACTGTTGGGAGGGCATCTGTTGGCACTCTCCTAAGTTTGTACTGATTCCGGGATTATATTAGATCGTCTAAACTAAGACTGGAAAAGATGGACACGTTCTAAGTGGTGAATTTTATTCTACCCCGTCTGCACCCGTACGGACAAACACGGGCGCTATCACCCTCTTATGCTGAGCTCACCTGTTGTTCAGGACAAGCGGACGAGGCTTTCCTTGTTTCGAGACAAACATGCACGGACTGTTTTTGAGCGGAGCTGAGAAATTTATACGCAAATACCTGAGTTACCCAGCTAAGCCTGATGCGTAGCAGGCGCCCGTCTCGATAAACGCAGCCTTGGGGCACTTGTCCTATACTAGCAACCGCAGCCAAACAACCATCCAGGCGCCATCCATCCTTCCAATTCTATTTGCGTGGACAAGGGAGGTGTGGGATGCATTGCCCCTGACATCGGTCATTGTGCCACATGCTAACGTGTAGGTTTTGGAGCTGGAGATCGACTCGCTGGACATCTCGCAGCTGGAGGAGCTGGAGAGCCGGCTGCGCGGCGACTTGTCGTAGCAGGCGGCAGAGGATTAGGTTGTGAATAAAGTGCCTGAAGTATGGCAATCGTGTTATCTTATGTTACATCCAAAGGCCCGCGCCTCTGCCCGGCCCAGGCTCCGGTGCCTGCACTGCCGAGGCTACCCATCAACCTCAGCTGGATGAGGGCTCGAAAAGAGTGGCCAGATGTGCAAAAATGTGGGCGTGGCTGAGCGTGCCATTGGGTTGAGCCACCATTGGCCGCTGTCACCCCCTGGAAATTCAGCAAGTGAGCAAGGCCTATCGCTGTGACCCAAAATAAGCACTAGCTTGCCCTAGGTGCTTCTATACTCTCAAGTACTGCTGGGAGGTTGACCACAGTCTCTGCCTGATTTGGGGGGGCGCTAGTGGCTGATGGTTGTGCCTGAATCAGCGAGGTAGATGGCGGTAGCGAAGATAACCAAGATGAGGAACACCCGGACGGAGGCCTGCAGCGCCAGGCTGGCCACCTGCCAGACCTTGCCCGAAGGCAGCGAGAGGCCGCGGAAGGAGGGCCTGCGCTGGGTAGAGCCCGGAGGAGGAGGCGGAGGGGGCGGCGGGGGGCGGGGCGGCGGCGGCGGCATGCCGTCGCTGCTCCATTCGCCCGGCCGCTCGCCGTACACGCGCCGCCGCTCGCCGTCACCGTCGCGCGCCTCGTCCCGCTGCGCCCGCAGGACGCAGGACCGGCGCTCGATCTGCTGGCTTGCAGGTCGGCCGAGGGCTGGGGCGGCGCGCCGCAGGGGCGCGGCGTGCCCGCCCCGCGGGCGGACGAGCGCCCTACGTTCCGCCACCGCCCCGAGAGGCCGCCGACATCCGCTCGACGCTGCTGTTCGCATGCTTGCCCTCCCGCCCGCCTGCCTCGACCTGGCTGCGCTTGATGCCACCTAGTGGTACCTACGAGCGGGGAATGCTGGGGAGGCCTGGTGTCTCGCTTGTGTTGTACGTGCAGTGTGCGGTAGATAGGGAGACCTTGCAGCGGTGGCGGAATAAGTGCCGCCGGACTGCAGGACGCCTATCCAAAAACTGGGGACGGCCCGTACCTGTATGGGGATTGTTGCTACAGGTCCCAGTACAGCGACTACAGTACCCTGTAGCTACTAATCGAAACATGCGCTAGCTGCAACATTCAAGAAATCCACACTTCTAATCAGACGAAATTCAGAAGGAAATCCAGCACCCTGCAATCCCATTTTAAAAATAGGGACTTTGTACCGCGGGCGTTGGCGCGCTTAATTTAGAGGCGAATCGTCCTTATATCTTACTGCCCATGATCTGTTTTTTCTAGTGGACCGCAGGCACGCCGCTATACGCTGCGCCGCCGCCGCTCCTGCCAGCCCGTCTCGGCTTAACGTCTGCTGCCACAGCGCGGTATACCGCTGCTGATCCGCCAAAAATCAGGGCCGACCCCGTGCGATCCTGACGCAGACACATTCTCCCTAGAAGTTGGCCAGAGAAGTATAGCGTGGTACCGTAGCGAGGCGGGCAAAAACGAGTCGGCGAGAGCCATCAGCAGGGAACGTGAACGGAGTATCATATTTCTCAGAGCAGAAGGCGGAGCTTCGGACACAAACGAACCGTTCACTTAGAAGCCTTAGTTAGGGCCTTGCACCCAGGCGGCCAGGCAAGTGCTGCAGGAGCCGCCCTCGGCCATAAGAAATACAGCAGACACGTGGTGATGGCCGAGCCGAACGAAGCGGCGCCCGGGATGGCCTCGACAGAGGAAGGCAACACGCAGGCCGCTACCAACGGAGCCGCCGACTGCCTGACGTGCCGGACGATCGGCACGCTGGTCCCGCTGAGCTGCACCGCGTACCTGCTGTCCGGCCTGGCCGGCATCCCGCGCGCCAACCGCCTCCACCGCGCCTGTGTGCTGGCCGCCGGCGGCGGATTCGCGGCGCTGGGTGTGGCCAGGGCGCTGGTGTGACCCCGCGTAGCGTCTCCGCTCCCGGCTGGCGATAGTCGAGTACGCGCCACCGTGGGAGGTGGGCAGGCCTGTCGATGGGGCAACGACTTTCAGGCACTCACGACGGTGGCACCTGCCAGTGCCGCATGCGCAGCTACGCACACTCCTCCTGGGAGACACACCAAGTTCATTATTTACATACCGGCGCGCGTGTGACGACATCACACCGGTCGTCGACTGGTCGCTTTATTCTGGTCGGCATCCGCAGAGTATTTAGAGGATCAGCAAACAGGGTGATCTTCATCAGCACGTGCTGTGTGGGCCTCCAGAAAGGAAGAAGTGTGCTAGCACTGGCAGCGCCACAGCGCAGCTCTATTTTCCCTGACCCGTTTCATGAAGGGGCCGGCGCTACAGTGGAGTGCCGGAATTCAGCGGTCCGTCAGACAGCGTTGCCCCAGTTGACAGTGGCAGCAGGGGGGGGGGGGGTGCACTGCCTCGTCGTGACCATCAAGCAGAGCAGAGCGCCAGACGGTGGCGACGCAGCGGGGCCACACCATGCAGCCAGCCCGAGCGACCGGATCTGTTGTTTGTACGGTGGACTCGCCATTATCATCGCACATCACAGCAGGAAGGTGTCGCTCACTTAGATGGATTCCGAGGCCGTCAGCTTTGCTAGATGATTCGTTTGTCAAAATGAGCATGCCAGTGCAACCTCATAGGTCTAGTCCGCTGTTCCACGGCGGAGGCCAGGCGCTTTCAGAACGTTTGTGGGGACACCGACAGTTGGGGCCGGTCTGCCTCTGCCATGTTTCCGAGATCGGCCTTTGAAAGCAATGAGCTGATTGATGGTACTCACAGACGTGTGCGATGGTTCCCGAGTAATCTACTGGATGGAATAACGAAAGAAATGGGGAGCCAAGTGATGCCCACATCTCCTCCATGCTGCCGCGTAAGATGGTCCCTGCGTGATGGCGGCTGCGAGCTCTGCCTTGGTTCTCTTTTGGCGGCGGGTGGTTGCTTTTTGGACTACTGCATCCTTAGATGGCCCTTGAGGTCCATCTGTCGCTTTTCGCAGAGCATGTAACCACAGGAGCAAATCCGAATGCCAAATCCACACACTGACAGCAACGCCATCTTTCCCACCAGCCTTGGGGCTACTCTTAGGAACATTCGGAAGCCAGAGGACCATGCGAGCCCAAGGCAGTGCTGTCCCCGTGCTCTGACATTTGATGCTGGTAGATTGCAGGGAATTCCCTACCAATATAAGTCTTGGTCTCCAGGAGAGACCGAGACAGGGAAATGATGGGAATGCACGGGAAAGCGTGACTAATAATAGCAAACGCGGGGAACAGCGCCACGCAGCAATCAGCTCGAGGGAGGCACCCTGGGCGGCCATGCAGCAACCGGCGGACAATCCACAGCACCGAAATGACAAATCAAAGCCGCAGCTTTTGCTCCTGGCCTTATCACTTAAGGTGTGAGGGAGCCAACGCACCTACCGAAGAAAAAACGTATTCAGAGAAAGTTTCGGCGTGCTTGGCGGCACTTTCTTAGACTCGCACTATGTTAGTGGTATGTTTATTTGGTTTTACGTGGACGGAAGGCGGGCACTTTGTTATAAGTACACTTTCTTGGAAGCTTGCCGTGCTGCTTGTTTGTTGCATACATAAATTCACTGTGTCATCTCCCGAGCTTTGAGGTCCCCGCAGCAAAACATTTGACAAGTTGATCTGTGATTTTTGGTGGAAGAATAATAACCCGGGAAGTGCTGGTCATACAGCAGCATGCTCACACAAGACTGAAACCATTTAAACAGACTAAAATGGGTTTCGGGTTTTAGAATTTGGTTTTCCTAACACCCTTAACCATACCCATATCCTTTGTAATATAAACACACCTCATTCGTACAACCGTCACTTTTCTGTTTTGGTACAGCTATCATATGGCTGATCGATCATCTCTATCAGCATCAGTTGTCGGCTGTAGTACTCACTCAGCGTCGACTGGAACCGGAGAGCCTATTAGTATATTGCGCTCAGTTGGTTCTGCCCGTTGTGGATGGTCCTTGTGCAGGGTTCATGTTGCCTACTCTTCCTTGTCGGGACTGATGGTCTTCGTGTTGGCCATGGTGGCAGGAGCGCTGTACGCCTTGAAGCTGGCAAAGGGGCAGCTGCTGGTGAAGGTGACATTCGGTATGTAGGCGCCCACCTGCCGCCACGGAGACGACATCGGCAGCTATCAGACGCTTGAATACACTAAGCCGAGATGCGACCATATGTATTTAAGATGTATCCGGGGAAGGTGAGGCTGCCCTCTGCTGTTGGGCAGCGGAGTTTGGTTGGTGGGTACACCAACCTGGTCACAGTACTGGGAGTACTCTGGGAAATGATGCTTGAGATCAGCCTCCTCCAGGAACTTCACGTCCAGAAGCACCCAGCTAACGGAGCAACAACACTTAGTATGTTACGTAGCCACATTGGGGACATATATAACAGGAACAAGTCAGCAATTCCCCGCCCCCTCTCCCTAAGACCATGACTAGCAAACACATACATCGTCCGTTTGTATCAAAGGAAAAGGAAACCCACGTGGTGACGACTGCGGAGAAGAAGAGACGCCCCACTGTCATAACTGGTGCGGACCAGAAGGCGATAAGGAAGCCGGCCATGATGGGATGCCGGATGTACTGCGGCAGCCAGGTAATAAACGGATTTAACAACGATCATCAGCAAGCGGGATGCACTCGTGACGTATGCATAGTGTCGGGCCCTGCATGGTTAGCGATGATGGGAGAATTCGGCTGGGAGCGATACCTTGTACAGCCAGGGTGTAGCAAAGGTGGCGCCTGCCAGGTTGCTGGCGATACCGAAGCCGGGCTTGACGCCAAAAAGATCGAAGTGGTCGATCATGCTGTCGATATTCCGAGACGGGGAGGAGCGGGCGGCGTTGGTGGGGCGGCGGGGGGGGGGGGGGGGGGGGGGGGGGGGTGAGGGAGTTAGATGCTCGGAAGAAACGCAGAGGGCACGCAGCATCGGCTTGGCCCCACTTACAAGGTGGCAGCCAGGACGAGGAGCCAGCCAAAGCCCTGAAATGCCCAGACGACATGGTGCAGCGATTCGGGGAACGACCACAGCACGCTCGGGAGTGGCGTCCAGACGTGGAATAGGGCATGGAGGATGGCCGAGGAGGCCAAGACAAACACCGAGCGCTCCACGGCCACGGGGTACAGAGAGCTGGTGACCAGCTTCTTGAAGGAGCCGCGGGCCATGATGGCGTGCTGGAGCGCGAAGGCGGCCAGAGGCAGCGCGTTGAGGAAGAGCGTCCAAGTGTCCGAAACCTCAGCGACCGGGGCCTGTGACAGCCAAGGCCATGATCAGTAAACCGCGTTGTATTCCAGGCGCCGGATATTTAGCGTCGGAACGCGAATCGAAGGCTGCTTCACCCATCGCGAACGATCGGAACGAGCACACGGCAGGGCTCTATCGATAACGAGCGGCAGCACTCGCGATGCGGCGGGCGCGCGTAACCATCATCTAACATCCTGTCCGCGCGACCGCGATGAGATAGACACGTGGAAAAGAGACAGACGTCACTTGGCGCGGAAATCGGCACGAGTGTCGCTCGGGAATCATAAGGGATTGGGGGTGAGCCGAGGGGCGTTCCTCCAAACAGAACCGACAAGATTGATTGGAACGCGTTCGGCGAGCCAGCCGACGAACCGGCACGCGTGAGGCCGCGTTGAGGCCCAAAATACATAATTTTTAATCGTCACAAATCCATGAAAAAACAGACACCAAGGCATCGTCACCTTTCTCTGATTCCCGTCGAGATTGAACGGGAACATCTGGATGACGAGAGGCGGAAGCTGAGGTGCGAACGTCGCTGTGATGGAGCCCACAAAACAGAAGGCGGTGCAGAAGACCCACAAAAAATATAGGTAGACCACGGATGAGAAAGCCATCGAGAAGACCGTGGCCCGGGGCTGGAACGCCTTCGCCGAGAGTGGTGGGTGAATCGCTGTGTTTGCCTCCATGGTTGAAACTGTTGCTGTTGCTGCGGACTGTCGACTGGCGAGATGCCAGTTCCTTCGGCGGTGCCGGCGTGCTGCTGCTGGTTCGTGAGTAGCCGCTGTGTATTATCCTTTCAGTTTTCCGATGACCAGCAGTATACCGGTAGCTCATGTAGCATATCAGGTCCCCGCCCCGCGAAGGCGCGGCGGGGGTACCGGTTCTGTCCGCAATACGCATTCGCGGTCGCGCGCAAGCAGTTCGGAACTACCAGATGACCGAGTCTGAGTAGTTCCGGTCGCGGTCATCGCGGACAGCGTCGTGATGTCCTGCTACAGTATACAGCCTACATATACCGGTAAAGTCGCTAATGATACCCTGGGTTACGGGTATCCTTTTAAGATAGTGGTACTTCTATTTATGTGCGGAACCACCACGACGACATCAATATATTTCGTCTGATTTTTCTACATCAGTGCTTCAACATACACCTCTCCACATAAGTCCGGGTTCTGCATTTTCGATCGCAAAGCGCATGCATGGGCGAGGATAACGCCAGCTGCATGTGCATACATGCTAACTACAGTGGAAGTAGTTCGGGCGAACGCCTATTATTGTGCGCTTTATACCCACCCGCGCGACAACACGACCATTTGTGGGCGCCCTTTAAAAAACGAGAAATCGGTGCATGATGCATTGGCGCCGGAAAATTGTGGGTTGCGCGAACCGTCCAAACCTATGGAAATAGCGGCACTCGGCGCACCAAACTCGGTGAATACGGCCCATGCTACAGGCACGACGTGACACCCCAACGACAAGTTGGCCACTGTGGGGAGCAGTTTTGGGATGAAAATGCCGATGTTTCTGTGGCGAACGCGCGTAGGAGAGGCGCTCGATGGGCCCCTTGGCGTAGGGCGATGCTCTACTATGGAGGCGCGTGGTGGAATGCCAGTTGCACCGTTTTGTGGGCGGGGTGGCGGGGTAGGGGCGTGGACTTTAATTAATATGAAATTCCTTGAAAAATGCTGTGGAAAATTGCATTTTGGCTGGTAGATGTGTGTATCGCTAGGAGGCGGCACATGCCAAGTGTTGGTGGTCCGTGGTCATCCACACACATAACTCTCTGGCACAGCCGGGTATGGGGCTTAGACACGCACTTGGCGCAAAGCCACACGCCCGACATGGGTGGGCACATGAGGCAGTGAGGGGCAACTTGGATGATCATCTTTGGGGATTTTTCCGGGCCCCCCAAAAATCCAATTTTTGATTTTAGAACAATGTTTACGACGCAAATTTGAACGAGCAATCGCGTGTTATTTTTTTAAAAAATTCTTGAGCAAACCCCGAGAAGTTATAGCGTTTTAAAGCCAAGGGGGTGTTGCTGAGCGTGGCCGACACGATGTCATGCCAGGATCGCAACGCGACATGTACTAGCCGCCGCCCACACGGCTCCACCCCAACCAAATGCACCCGAGCCCCTCGCCAATGTGTTTCCTCACGCGTTCATGGCCATCCCGCCGTTTGGTTGTCTATTCACGCGCGTCGGCGTGTGCGTGATACCGACCCTGGTTTTGGCGTAGTTGCAGGCGACGCCCATCCACGCACCAACTGCAGCGTGACACCCTAGTCAAACGTCTTTAAGCTTCGGTTTGAGCCACTTGTCACGCAGGTTTTACAAAACCCTCTGAGATTTCAGGATTTCATCTCATATACCCTACGTTCAGGTACCCTAGACATCTGAAGTCTTGAGACTACCGAAAAGGGACCCAAACCTATGTGCATGGGTGTATGCGCACTAAAACCAGAAGTAAACGCAATTTGATATTTAGTATTTACCTATATAGATTGGTTATTACTTACAGGGAAAGAGAACGCACGGAAAGTTCCGGTCAAGGAAAAAACCTACTACATTTCAGCACAACTCACCGCTTAGCGCCGGGCCGTGGGTAATAGACGGCCGGCCGGCCTTAAAAACCTTCCGCCGAAGTAGTCGCAGTGGCGCCTTGCCACGGGCTGGGACGAATTGGCGTAGACCCTGAACTTAGTTTGGCTAGTACTTAGGCAGGCGCGCTGCGTAGTCGGGCTGGACCACGACTTGGGCCGGATGGAGTTGCGGGAGACGCATGTGACACTACTGTGACAGCAACGTCTAGCACAAGGTGCACTTCCGGGCCCATGTAGTCAAGCTCGATCTACCACCGAAATGGGCGGGACGTGTTTGCGGAACGAACTCCGCACACCTCCGTTAGGGCAGAGTCGCGCGGCCTCCTGCAAGATGTTCCGGTTGCTTTGCAGCCCCGGGCACGCTGTTGGTCGGCACCATCGGTCGGGACCGCCACTACCGCGCGCATCTGGTAGGCTACAATAGGCCGCCGCTGCACGTTGTGCCCCGGTCGCTTTGCAGCCCGGGCACTCAATCGGCCGGCGCCATCAGGCCGCCACTGCACGCAACTGGTCGGCACCGACTAACCGCCGTTGCATGTTGTGCCCCGGTTGCTTTCGCGGCCCAGGCACGCAGCTGGTCGGCGCCATCATGCCGCCGCTGCACGTTGTGCCCCGGTTGCTTTCGCAGCCCCGGGCACATAGTTGGTCAGCGCTTGTTATGCACTCTACACTGCTGTACCATGTACTGCTGGAGCCGACGAAGGAGCAAAGAACTGGCGACTGAGACGAACGAGTGCGAGTACAAGCGAAGGCGAAGTACTAGTACGAGGTCGACGAGGCGACCGTACGAGCGACTACGAGGCGACCAGGAAGTGCAAGACAGTATTGTAGAGTGCATAACAACGCCAACGGGGCGCCGATGTACGTTGTGTTCCGGTTGCTTTCATTGCAGCGCGGGGCACGCAGCGGGTCGGCGCCACCGGGCCGCCAGTGCACGCACCGTGTGCCCGTTTGCTTCCGCGGGCCCCGCACGCAGCTGGTCGGCTCGGACGGGCCGCCGCTGCACATTGTGCCGCCCCGGTTGCTTTCGCATGCCCGGGCAAGCAGCTGGTCGGCGTCATCAGCCCGTTGCGGCACGCTTTGCTCGTCGGGCTGCCCCCTGCCGCAGCCCCAGCCCTGCGCATAGCTGGCTGCGGACTACATCGTCCGCCCCCGCCCCCCCCCCCCCCCCCTCCACCACCACCCGCCGCCCTTTGCACGTCCGCCCGCCGTGCGATGGTAGGCAGCCGTTGTTCAGCCGGCTTCAAAGATTGTTTGGCAATATGCATGCACCCCCTCCCCCCTTTGAAATGTTTTCTACTAGTAGTTGGGTTACTTTCCTCTTCCATTGTCTAATTAGTGCGGTACGGCACCATTTATTATTGTGCTCGTATGTCCACGTGGCATGCCCGTACCGCTCAAGGAGCTGCCTCAACAGCAGCACCTCGGCATTTTCATGGTTTATTTTGAAGTTTGTGCATGTTGCCTTGGAGACAAGCAACAGTTGAGGGTGGCTTTGAGTCTGTTACAGTTCTCTGGGCTCAATTGCGCCCTTAGCACTATCAGCAGCTACACCTGCTGGCTTTGGGGTCACCGGGGGCTGCTAGCTAGTGCTGCACCTTGGCACTGATGTATTCTAGTAGTATGTAAAGCATGTTGAGCCGCCATTATGGCGGCTCTTGTCTCTAAACTATTGGTTGAGATGGTGCTCAGAGGTGCATGACCATTTGAGGTCATTCTAGAGTGGGCATGTTCGCCACATGCCTGCTGATGGCTCAGTGGGAGCTGGTCTCGTGGAGGAGCTCTCTGCTTCTTAATACATTACGCCATATATGTACTGTGCCTAAGTACTAGTACCATCGGCGCAACACATCCAGGCGAGCTCCAGCTCTCAGTGGGCTGTGCAGTCTGCCTAACACTGCAGTTGATGGTTTTACAATCAGATCAGCATATCAATAACATACCAGTGTTCGTACTATTCGTACTTCTCAACAGTCCGGCAGCGGAAGTTGCCATACGCCCGTACGCACCACCCCGCGCGCGGTTTTCCGACGCGGCCACCTCAGGAAGCGTTGTTCCCGCATGCTGCTCCGTCGTGTGCTTAAAATCATCCGGGGGCTTGTCTGTCCCCATCCTTCTTTGTCGCGGCGCACCCACAATGGGGTCGCGCCGCGAGAGCCACTCCCTCCCGCCCTTCACTTCGTTCCGTATATCTTCGCGGGTCTGCTTCTAAGCCTTTCTGGCCCATCCAAAAACTTGTAAAAATGCCAAGGCAACCTTCGGCAATATGCCTGCGCTCCCTCCCTCGTAAAATTGGAAAACAAGGTACAATTCTGACTCAACTTGCATAACACGGTCAAGCCGGCGATGCGTGTGCTTTTCGCCGCGGGCGGGCAACACCGGCGATATGAGACTGTTGTGTGTTGAGTAGTAATATGTTACACAAGTCTGCCTTTGATCTGGTGATCTGTTGACTGTAAGACCGATCAGACCACCAGCTGCAGTGTTAGGCCTACACACAAACTGCACGTCCAACTGAGAGCTGGATGTGTTGCGCCGATATTTTGCACTGGTACTTAGGCATATTACATATATATGGCATATTATACATTAAGGAGCAAAGAGATTTCCCAGGAGCCCAGCTCCTAGAGAGGCCCTAGCAGGCATGTGGCGACCATGCCCGCTTTAGAATGACCTCAGATGGTCATGCAACTCTAGGCGCCATCTCAACCAGTAGTTTAGAGACAGGAGCCCCCAGAATTGCAGCTAAACAGGCTTTGTATATTAGAAAACAGCGGTGCCTATCCCCATACTGGCAACGTGCACGAGCTAGCAGCCCCGGCTGAGTCCATAGCCAGCAAGATAGTACTACTAAGGGCTCTGTTGAGACATGAGTAGAACTGAATAACAGATTCTACGCCACCCTCGGCTGCTGCATCTGAGGGTCTCCAAGGCAATTTGGGTCTCCTGAGGGTCTCCAAGGCACATAGAACAGGTGCTGCCGCCAGTGCGGCAGCTGGATCGGCGTCGGCATCCGCACCTGTATCGGCAGTGCCGCCATCAGTCGGGCCTCATTGCCGGTTCGTCCCACCCACTTCTGCGGCGGTTCCCATGGCGGCCGTACTTACGGTTCAGCTCGCTTGATGGCCGCCGCCTCCGCCAGTGGCACACGCGTGTCCGGCAGTTATGTCGCAGTACTCCGGCAAGAAAGCTCACGCCAGTAGGCCCCCGTCGCGCGTGCCGTATCGGCAGTGCGGCTTACGGTCGCGCCCCAACACCAATCCGCCCCACTAGTCGGATATGCGGCGGTTCCCATGGGCGTGCGCGTTGATTCAGCCTGCCGGCGGATCGTCGCCATGTTGTCACCTGTCACGCGTCTTGTCGGCGCATTGGTTGGTGCCCCCGTCGTTGCCCCGCCAGATGATGCGACGACGGAGCGTCGTCGCTTACCTATGACTGGAACGGGCCGGGCCGGCCGTCTAATCTTATACACCCTGTTCTGCAAATGCCATACCCCGATTTTCACCCTGTTTTGCGACTACCCCCTGTTTTGCAATCCGCCACTGCTCGGGATTGCACCCTGTTTTGCAAAACCCGGGTTTGACCCTGTTCTGCAAATGAAGTCACAACTGTACGTTGTTTTGCAATTTTCCCTATACACATATACATACAATGTAAAGAATCAGACACAATCACAATACGATGTGCTAAATTACGGGACGTCCTGCGGTATCTCCGGACAGCTGTTGCGTGCTTCTCCTTCCTGGCGGCATTATAGGGCCATGACAAGTTGATTTGTCGTTTTAAATCCCCCCGCCCCCCCCCCCCTCCCATCCCACACACCCTTTTTCTCTGGTGCTTCATCCACAAGCACTACAAAATACTGTAAAAAGCACTACAAAAATGCAATTGATGCTGTTATATCAATGCTGGCGACGTCCCCCGTAAGTACACGTTGGCCAGCATGCATGCCATTGCGTTGCCACATTGGGCAGCACATGCATAAGCAAGAGGCCAATTGCGAAGGATAAGCACATTGTTACAGTGTGGAAGTGTTATTAACCCCTTGCCCTCCTGGCCTAAGCCTACCATACTATCAAGGACTGTCATGACGGATGAAAGCCACGATGTCAGTACTGTCGGATAACCTCTCGGACACTACGCTTGGCCGTGTTGCACCTGACGACTGCCCTGGTGTGCCGCACATGCTCACCTGCTGGCTGCTGCTGAACTGCTGCCCTCTCCGCACGCATGGCCGTCGCTTTGCCGCGCCTGGCGTTTTGCCCCCATATCATCGCGCACCCGTACGATCGGTTTAGCTACCCTCCATGTGCTACTGTTCATTCTTTAGACAAACAAAACAGTTCTCCAATGCATTGTCAATCAGTCTCACGGGCACCATGGGGGTGGCTGTCGTGAGAGTGCGTGGTGCGATGCCCACTCACGGCCCGCGGCAAGGGTTCTTGGGGAAAGTTGTAGTACCAGTAGAGGTCCATGTACGAGTACAACGGGATCGGGCTACAGTATTATCATCACGACGTGGAAAGTATGGGCTTTCATGGTTACTTCTGTGAACCCATACTTTCTATGTGGTATTTAGGTATGGTGCTTCAACGATTGGCGCCAGGCTATGTGGTCGGTCACTATTGGCTCCTACGTGGTGTCGTTGCCAAACATCATGAGAGCCTTCTCAGGCGCGCGTACATCCGGGCGACATGCCCAAGCCAGCTGAGCTTCCGTCTGGCTGTGTAGTAGTCTCTGAAGTGGACTGCACAGCTTCTTCGCAGATATGTCATCCCCGAGTGTCCGTGCACGGGACTCGTGCTTTGAACCCGCATGCATTGAGCACAGAAGGGCCGAATACGTCCCAGTACCCCCGCCTGCTTATTGCACCCTTCGCCATAGTGACTGGAAGGATCTTCCTACAGCAGCACGTGACGCCGGTTCAGGGACTACTACTCGTCCGACAGCGATGTCGCGTGATGCTGATGGCGGAACATTCTGCGCGCCCCGATCAGCAGCGAGATGGTGACAAATTTAAGACCATGACAACAACAAGGATTCGTTGTTTTCGCTGCCTATTTCTCCCTCAGAAAAAGGGGGGGGGGGGGGGGAGGGCGGATATCCGCAAAACAAGATGCTCAATCCCAAACAGTACTTAGCACTTAGCGACTTTCTTCCCGTACCGACTTGTACGGCCGCGCCTATTCTTGGCGGCGCCACGTCGGTTTGCGGGCTCCACTCGATGCCCCCGCCAAAGAACCATGGCGACCCATCATCCATGATTAATTCTCTAATAGAACATGTGTCACACTGACTGACTGAATGACTTCTGGTGGATGTACACGCAGTGTACGATAAGAATCACAGGGTACTACATTCTACTAAGCACCGCACGCGAGGGAGTTCTGGTACCTTCGGGGTACAAGCCTTGGATGGCCCCCTTTCGGCGCAGCCCCTTACCGGGAGCAGATATGCTGGCACGCAAGTGACGAAGAACATCCGCGGGCGCGTGTCTGGTTGGCATCAGAAGCGTACTTACAGGATGAGCTAACAAGATGATGATCATCAACATACGGTGGACTACATCAGAGGGAAAAACTGTACCGCTGTAGTACTGGCAGCGCTGGGCGCCCGCCTCGCGCCCGCAGGGGTCCGCGCTACCGCGGAGTGGTCGCTACATGGCTTCCGAGGAGGGCCTTCAGACGGCGTTGCCCCAGTTGACGGTGGCGGAGGGCTGCCGCTGCATCTCTGTGGCCATCGCGGAGAGCTGGGTGCCGGCCGGGGGCGCCGCCGCGCGGCGCCGCCGAGGACCGCAGCCGCCGCAGCAGGCTCGCAGCCAGCCGCAGCGGCCGGCGGCGCGGCGGCCGTGGCGCGGCAGCTTGATGTACAGGATGACCATCGCGGTGGCGAGGAAGGCGGCGAACAGCGCGTCGAGCACGATGACATCGAGCACAAAGCGGTCGGGGTCGAGGCCGAGCACCTCCAGGATCAGGTTGGCGTCGAGCCCCTCGAGCGCGTAGCCGCTGACGTCCAGGCTGAAGCTGCTGCCGGTGACCTCGTTGACGACGAGCGCCTCGAAGGCGTAGCGGAAGATGGAGAGGTAGCTGATCCAGCTGACCCACAGCGGCATGGCTTCCAGGTTGGCGAGGAAGCCGCCGAAGACGAGGCTGACGAGCAGCACGAGCGTCATGACCAGGTTGGCCACGCCCGGGGTGGGGCAGCCCATGGTGCCGGCCATGCCGAGCGCGCCGGCGGTGGCGGAGAACAGGCTGAGCACGGCGAACCAGACGGCGATGCGCTCCGGCGCGGGGTTGAGGCCCATCAGGAAGTAAAAGGGCGCCGAGTAGAGCACCGCGGGCATCACGCGCAGCAGCAGGCTGTCCAGCATGACCTTGACGAGCAGGTAGGAGGAGGCCGAGTAGTAGCCGCCCGACGTCTCGCGGAACACGATGCCGCGCTCGCTGAGGAAGGCGTCCACGGTGGAGAGGGAGCAGAAGGCGAAAAACGCGAGCGTGAAAAAGATGCCGCCCGCGCGGTTCTGCTGCCCGCTCAGGTCGTCGTCCACGCCGAAGAAGACAAAGCCCATCGCCACGCCCATCGCCAGCGCCAGCAGGCTGTGCATCAGCAGCAGCGCAGGGCTGCGGAACAGGTTGGTGGTGCCGCGCCACAGCAGCACGTCCAGCTCCGCCAGCGCGCCGCGGCACACGCGCCCGCAGCGCCGCACCCACCGCCCGCGCTTCTTGCCGCCGCCCGCCGTCGCCGCCCCCTTCCCGGCCTCCCCCTCCTCCTCACCATCTTCCTCCTCCTCCTCCTCCTGATCGTTGCCGGGCGGCAGCAGCTCCGATGCCTCGGCGTCCGACACCAGCGTGCCCGTGTCCGAGTCGCTGCTCTCCAGCGGCACCGCCGCGCCGGCCGCTGCCGCGCCCGCCGCCACCAACGCCGCGCGCATGTCCTCGCGCGACACCACCTCCAGCATGTGGTCCGCCACCGGGATGCCGCGCTCGCAGGGGAAGCCCGCCGCCTCAAAGTGCGCCTCTACCTGTGACGGCGCGCCGTAGAACACGCGCTCCCCGCGCGCCAGCAGCAGCACCTGGTCGCAAAACACACCACCCCGGTCAGCGGCGGCCCAAAGCCCCAAGCAGCACACCTGCCAAAGACTAGGGTTTCATCTGTGGACTCAAAACCCTGAAATCAAAACCCTGAATAAGACCAAGACTACCCTGGCAACGCCTGTTTCTTGCTCTGCAGCACCAAGATGCAAAGAAATGATCCCAAAAACCGATTTGCGGAAACGTCTAAGACGAAGCCTTCCCGAGCCTAACAACATGATGAGCACGGTGACGGCTGAAAGGGCGTGCCGGGTCACGGTCAGAGAGAGCAAGATTTGGGAGCAGGCAAAAGGGGGTTGGGGTTGGCGGCCGACCTTGTCGAGCTGCATGAAGGCCTTGGGGCTAGGCTGGTGCAGGGTGAGCACGACGATGCGGCCGCCGGCGGCGATGTCGCGCAGGCTGGTCATCAGGCTGGACGCCGCGTACGAGTCGAGGCCGCTGGTGGGCTCATCCAGCATGAGCACCCCCGGCTGCGTGACCATCTCCATCGCGATGCTCACGCGCCGCCGCTCGCCGCCACTCACGCCGCGCGCGCCCCCCGCGCCGCCAACGCGCGTGTCCGCCACGTGGCTTAGCCGCAGCTCCTCGATGGTGCGGTCCACCAGCGCGTTGATCACCGCGCGGCTGTGGCCCGCCAGCCGCAGGCACGCCGCGTACTTCACGCTCTCGCGCACCGTCAGGCAGGGGAACAGGCAGTCGTCCTGCGGCACAAAGCCCGACGCCGCCTTGAAGGAGCGCCGCCGCCGGCCGCCGTCCACAGTGATGTCGCCGCTCACGCGCGCGCCCGCGCCCAGGTCACCCTCGCGGCCCGCCAGCACGCTGAGCAGGGTGGTCTTGCCGCTGCCCGAGGGGCCCATGATGGCCAGCACCTCGCCGCGCAGCGCCTCGCACGACACGTCGCGCAGGATGGCGCGCTTGCTGCTGGGGCGGTGTTCGCCCGAGGAGGGCGGCAGGGCGAGCGCGGGCGGGGCAGCCTCCTCCGCCGCCTCGGGCGGCCCCTTGGTGGGCGTTGCCGTCGCGGTGCCGGGCAGCGACTCGAGGCCGCCGGCGTGCGGCAGCGTGGGGGCGCGGCGGCGGGCCACGCGCGCGCGGGCCGCCCGGCCGCCGCGCCCGCCAGCCGCCACTGGCACGCGCACCCCGAGGCCGACAAACGCGAGGCGGCCTACGCTGCGCGGCTGCGGCATGTCGTCGCTGAGGCCCAGCGACGCGAGGCCGCCCACCACCTTGGCAAACAGCAGCACCGCCGCCAGCAGGAACAGCACCACCGCGATGGGGATGAGCGCCAACGTGGCGACGCGCACGCGCAGCCAGTCCACGGTCGATTCTGCCGGCGCGGCGCCGCCGGTGAAATTGGCGTCAGCCTCGGGGGGCACGCACTCGCCCGCCACGCAGCTCAGCGGCAGGCGCGAGATGGGTAGCCCCTTGATGGCCACACTGCAGGCACCGTCAGGGGCGCAGTCCAGCTTGACCGTGGACAGGCCCGCCAGGATGCCCTGCACCGCGGGGCAGCCGGCGCCGGCGCAGTCACACGCCAAGCCCGCGCAGTCCACCGCCGAGCCGTCCAGCGGGATGGAGCAGTTGTACGCGGCGCAGGCCAGCGCGACGGGCATGCCCAGCGTGAGGTCGATGCCCACCTCGCACAGCGGCAGCCCCGAGTCTAGCGGCACGCCCGCCAGCACGGGCGGCACGCCCCCCGCCGCGGCGGGGCTGGTGCTGCAGGTGACGCCCAGGTGCGGCACGAGCTTCGACACCGTGCCGTCCTCCGCCTTGCACGACAGGCGCTTGGTGGCGGTGGTGGCGCTGTACAGGAATGAGGTGTCGCAGGTGGCGCCCGGGGAGTCCGCGGCGCAGCCGGCGTCGGCGCGGCACACGTCGCACTCGGGGCCCGCCATGCCGGGGGGGCAGCGCGGGCTGCCGGGCGGCGCGCTGGCGGGAAGGGTACTGGACCGGACGGAGGCTGTCGGCGAGGGGGCGGCCGGCGGCGGGGGAGAGGCTGGAACGGGTGGGGGAAGCGCCTGCAGCGACCCCCTGGCCACGAGCGAGCCGGTGATGGTCACATTGGCGCTGCCGCCACCGGCGATCTCCACCGGAAAGAAGGCCTCGTAGGCGGGCATGGACAGCTCCACAAGAGTTCCCTGCGCCGTTCCGGAGAGTGCAGGCGCCTATCAGTCGCAGGAGACAAGGCATGCATGGCTCTGTTGTGCGGGTTGGTGGTAATGACGATGAAAAAGAAACACAGACTGGTATGCAGAATTAATACATCAAGTACATACAGGGCATGTCGGGCGAGCGGGGCTTGTGGGCACAGGCAGTAGTGACGATGATGATGATGATGATGATGATTATGGAAAAGAAACACAGACTGGTATGTAGAATTATTACTTCACGTACATACAGGGCGTGTCGGGCGAGCACCGGGGGGGGGGGGGGGGGGCGGCAGGTGGGCACAGGCAGAGGGATTTGCGCGAGTACCTGTGGCGTGGGCGTCCGGCGCAGCGTGATAGGCATAGTGCTGCTGGAGTTCACGGGCGGGGCGTCGCCGGAGGCGAGGGTTGCGTTGGTGTTGAGGAAGGACATGGCGCTCTCCACGCGTGCAATGCCGCTAGCGATGGTGGTCACCACGGCGCCGCTGAAGCTGCCAGGCGTGGGGCCCGACGGCAGCAGCGGCGCGGTGGCGGAGTCGGAGAAGACCACAGTTGCGTTTTCTACGAACACCTGCGGGGCAGGGGTGAGCGGGCGCGGGGGTGTCAGGCGCTTAGCGTTACAACGCGGGTCGGGTTGACCAGGGCAGGCGGGGCACACCACCCGCACATTTCACGACCGGAACAGGGGCCGCCTGTCACGTGCAGGACTCAAGGGGCGGTCGCACCTGTGCCAAGTTGCTGACCATGCCCAGCGAGGCTACGATCTCCACGGGGCTGGGCTCCACTGCCAGCGGCTCGACCGGAGCCAGCAGGCGCAGCGAGGCGACGACGGCGTCACCGGCGAGCAGAGCGGCGCAGTCCGCGTCGGGGCCCAGCTCTGCCCGACCCTCGAAGGTGATGCCCAGCGGAAGCACCCCCGCCAGGCTAGGCGACGACCCGTTAGCTTGCGCCAGCTGCACGCCGCTGATGCCAATGGCCGCCGCGCTGCCGCCGAAGGAGACGGACGTTGCGGCGCGGTCAACCGCGAGCGGCACGACGCAGCCCGCCCACGCCTCCGCCGACCTCACCTGCCAGCCGCCGGCAGAGGAGCGCGCCAGGGGGAGCACCGTCGCCATCGCCATCGCCAGCAGCGCCATGGCTAGGGTTGTGGCGGTACGCGACGAACTCCGTGCCATGCTTGCTGTTCGAGCCTGAGCACGGCGTGTGCGTGCCGGCGGTCGGATAGTCCGCGGCCGTCTCGGAAGGGCCGCCGGTCAGGGTCTGTTATAAATGCTGTCTTTCCTGGTCGTACGGGCGGATAGCACGCGCGGCGCCTGCTCTGCGGCTCGGCGGAGCGCCTCACAGCGCGGGGCGCTGGACTACCTAATACCGTATGGAGCTTTAGATCTAGCGGCCTAACAGATGCGCGAGGGTACGGGCTCCGCCGAATGACTGCAGAGCGTGCGATGTGCGGAGGGTGGGCCCGCGCGGACTTGCAACAGCCGCGCCGCTCCGGGGCAGGTGCCGGCAATCAGGCCTCGCAAAATGTACGTTTCCTAGTGAAGGATTGCTGCCGGATAAATCTCTTGTCTGGTATCCCATATGCAACCTCCTAGCGGAATATGAACCGTGCGGGAGGCGAGACTGCTCCCTGTATTTTGCTGCCTGCTGCTGACAGCAAAAGCAGCCCGACAATCATTCGTCAGCACGCGCACGCTTCCTGCGGGCGACGTGCGTCGTCGTCGTGCTATGTCAATTATGCTTTAGCTACAGGAAGCCCTATACGGCCGTCGTACAGACGCTGCAAGGGTTTCACTGGTGCCAGTCCTGTCCCGGGGGCGGAGGAAATAAAACTGCGTTCGCTTAGTAGCGTAATACTTAAGTGTTGTAGTGGAATGATCATGCGCGACCTACGTGGCGCCGCGGGGCCACACTGCGCGCCGCTGCGGCAGCAGTACTGTAGTATGAGGACTGTGTAAGTTTATTACATGAGCTGGCAGCAGAAGGCCTATGTAGGTAAGGATTTCCCGTAAGAGGATTATGTAGCATCGGCAGCAGCTGCTCAGCTACAGGGATACTGGTGCCAGAAGTGGCCGTAAGGCATCTATATAATCACATATAGATTAATTATGGCCGTAAGGCATCTATATTAATTACATGAGCTAGCAGCAGAAGGCGATATCGGAAATCACCAAAAAAAAAAAAAGGGCAATCAGAAAGGTCCTCTACAGCGACTGCGGGGTGGAAGCAGTAACATGAGAAGACGTGGAGTGGGCACGAGCACACGCATCAGACTTGGCCATCTGCACACCGGCATAGAGAATGCCGGCATCTATATACAGGTAATCCTTACCGGTATATACGGTACGAGTACGGATATATTGAGTTTTACGGACATCGAGTTGACCGTCCGATTCGGGAGGCCCGCCCAGGAAGGAATGCTGACCACCAGATTCCATCCAAACCCTGCATAGTCACCTACACGGCGCTACAGGGTATCTGCCACATGTGCACATAGCCGGGTCAGAAAATTGGTCAGATCGGTTCTATTTCTTTTTCCGCCCCCGGCCCGGGACAGGACTGGCACCAGTGAAACCCTTGCGGCGTCTGTACGACGGTAGGAATCCACTTGCGAAAAACCGTGGGTAGGCGACGCTACTTTAGAGTCATCAAGCGAATTGCCGGAGCATTCTGCAAGAGTAACTAACGCGGCTAGTGATGACGGAATTTCCAACACTGTTGGATCACCGTGTAAAACACTGCGCCATGAAAATACCCGGCACTGACCACGAAAGGTCCGCCCTACATGTATGTTGGACCCGTAGGCCGGTCCTATGTTGCGCAAATAATAGCAATCTGAGCTCCCTCGACCATATATCCGAAGAGTTCTCGTAGCACGCGCGTGGGGGTGTCGCCCCCGGCCGTGGCGGGAGCCTGTACGGGATAATCTGAACGTCTCCTGCCTCGGTCCGCGCCTTGCTGCGCGTTCGAGTCGTTACCGGTACCCGTGGTTGCCAATCCCTCACCGACCCCGCCAACGAATCCCGCTAGCAACAAGGTCCAGTCTGAGACCCACAGCAGGCGCACGCGCCTGCTCGGCTCTAGCGCAGCCGTAAGTGCGATACCTGCACCCGTAACCAATCGCAAGGTGCAGGAGTAACTCGGTGATTGTGATTCGGCTGACCAAGCTTGCACACGAAAAGCTTTGCCCGAGCGTGTAAAAGCTGCGCGACGCCGGTCTCGCTGCCCAGCCTGGGGCCGAGGCGCCCGAATCTACGGCCGTGTCGGGAACAAGGCCCGCAAGCGAGGAATTGATGGTGGTCAGGATGATCTGTCGCGTGTGGTAGTAGCCGGCCGCGCCCGTCCTAGTCTGCTACGGGTACCCCCAAGCGGCTAGCGACCTACTCGTATTATCGCGTATACCGCCGCAGCAACGTGCGCACGGCCGTGCAAGTACCGCTGGCAACAAACCGGTAATCCTTATATAGGGGTATGCCCTCTGAATGCTACAGTACCAGAACCGTACAGAAATCGCAATATATGTCGTTTCCGTGTCGTCTGCGAAAACATATCCCCCCCCCCCCCCCCCCGCCGCCGCCCCCATCCAGCAATCCTCTGGGTGCGCCACAGTAGCAGCAGCAGCAAAGCACCAAAAGCCGCAACAACGAGAGGGGTGTCAAGGATGGCTGCCCGACCCACCGCCGACCGCTCCGCGGATACCGCCAAGCCGAGCGCCGGGGGCGCGGTAGATCCGGTGAAGGTGCTGGCGCCACGGCAGGCGTGCCCGCAGGTGGGGGGCGCTCGCTGCAACACCACTGCTCGCGGCCTCCTCCCACCGAGTCAGTGACAGCAGTTGTTTTTTCAGCAACAGCTACCGACGATACCGAATGCACGCCCGCAACCTATCCCTGCTGACCGCGCTTGCTGTCCCTGGATGCTCGTGCAGTACGTCGTGGAGGCGGTCCTGGAGCTCGCCGGCGTTTCGGATACGGATGTAGTGTACGACCTCGGCTGTAACGACGGTACGACGCGCCGTGCAGGCCGGGGGCGAGAAAAATAAAACAAACCCAACACAAATAGAATACAACACAACGACGCGCCGGGCGACCCGATGTCCAACGGCTCCCGGGTCCAGGGGTCGGACGTACACGCAGGCCCTGCCAGCTCGGCATGTGGCCCCCATCCGGGGCGTCGTTCAGCAATGTGCCCGCTGAGTCGCGGCGGCGACCTGCCGGTGTCCTCACAGGCCGGAATTGCATCCGCGCCGCCGCCGACTGCGGGGCGAGGGCGGTCGGGGTGGAGATACTGCCGGAGGCGGTAGTTAAGGCGCGCGAAAATGCGCTGGCAGGTGCGATGTCGCGCCGCCCGCAGCAGCAGCCGCGGCAGCGCCCGTGTAGGCGCTATGCCAGCAGCAGCTCCAGCCCCGGTCTGCGTCACATGTGGCCTCCGCCAGGCTACTGCTGACAACTGCATCGCCGTGCTGTGCTGTGCCTTGCCTGCCGCCTATATTGCAGCGGGCGTGGCGGACAGGGTGACGATCTTGGAGCAGGACCTGATGGAAGTAGACGTGGCAGAGGCCACGGTGGTGATGGTATACCTGGTGCCCAAGGGTACGCTTGCCACTCGTGTCTCTGCCAAAGCAACCTGTAGACAGCTGGATGAGGAACTACTGCGGGCCCGGTGCTCACACAGTGCCAACCGGAACGCGCCTCTGTGCGGTGCTGCAGGCATGCAGAAGGTGGCCGAGAAGCTCAGGCGAGAGCTGCGGCCGGGCACCCGCATAGTGTGCTACTTGTTCAGGTGCGCGAAACCGCAATCGATGACACCGGAGAAGGAAGCTCCCTGCCTGAGCGTTCACTGCCCGCCACTGACACTATCTATGGCAAGGCCAGCGATTCTCCGTGGGTAGTATGGGCAACGGCAGACATGTTGCAACTAGAATGGGAGGGCGTGACTGAAGCCCCCCCCCCCCCACCCCACCCCCGACGCCCCCACCACCACTCTTCCTCCTTGCGGCATGTGCGCCCACTGTGGGTTTCCGCCAGCCTGCCGGGGTTTGAGCCTGTGGAGGAGCGCGTGCTGCGGGTGGGTAACTCCTCCATGGAGGAGAGCGCATTCAATAAGATCCGCCTGTACAAGGTTGGGTTGTAGCTACCCAGCGTGCAGCATCCAAGGCGGGGGGGGGGGGGGGGGGGGGGGGGGGGGTAGCGCCTCTGGGTGGCATTAGAGAGCCCGTTACATTTAAAACAAGACCTGCCCACACCGCGCATCGGGCGGAGAACGGTTGGACGCCGCTGACGGCGGAGAGCTCTGGCAGCGTGGCTGTGTGGATGGATGTCTCAGTCGTTGATGTCGGCGGGCGCTTCAGCGTAGTATTGCGTAATGAGCGCCTCCTCCTCGCCACACACGTCCGGCTTGAGGCACCTGTTGCATGGGGCAGGGAGCGGCGCTTGTCAGCGGCGCGGCGCAGCCTCTCACGGCCAGCCAGCTCTAGGCGGCACGCACCTGCAGCGGTGGAAGACCTGCACCTCGGGCGGCAGGTGCTTGCACACGCGGCCGCCCATCCCGAGCATCCCCTCCGCCGAGTCCCGCGTGCTGAAGTAGCTGCGGAAGTCGTCGCTCGGCTTCATCGTGCCCGTCACCGGCCCGCTCGGGAAGTTGTCCAGCGCCTGCCTCGCCGCCCTGCGCGGCGCACTCTGCCTCTCAGCGATCACCGCCACGCGCAGGAGGACATGGGAGAGGAGTGCTCGATTGACAAAGGGGCATGGAGGGGAGGGTTTAGCGCCTAAAGGAGCCAAACGGCCATATTTGAATACTTTATAAATAAGAGGGGTCTAAGGGTGTCGGATGCTTGAGAGTCACGTAGGGTATGGAAGCGAGGGCTGGTGGGGTGTCAAATTTGGGGGAAGGGGGGGGGGGGGGGGGGGGGGCGCACCAGATGTTGGTGTTGTGGGAAAACACAGAGTGGAAGCTCATGGGGTGGAGGCCCTCAGGGAGGGCTATCCGGCAGGCGTGGTACATCGGCGAGGCCATCCTGCGGGCAGCCACGTCAGCCGTCAGCCGCCGCCACCCCTGCGCAGCGCGCGCCCCACGTGCATGACGCCTGCTTTACCTTTTGACAGCCTCCGGCTTGGCCTTGCAGCCGAAGACGCCGGTGCGGACCGTCTCCTCCCAGTCGCGCACGTCGTACTTGAGGTTGCCGGGCGTCACCATCTCCAGCGGCAGCAGGGAGGCGGTGTCCCAGTGCTCCTGCATGCAGGCGGCCCCCAGCGTCAGCCCGAGGCGCCGCTTGCGCCGAGAGCCGAGCCTCACGCCACCAGCGCTGGGCGGGCGGGGAGCGCACATAAGGCGGCCGCTCCAGCCCAGGCGTCTCGAAGCTGCGGATGTTGTACCCCGCGGAGGAGATGTCCCTCAGCATGAGCGGAAAGCCGAGCGTCATGGTCCAGTTGTGCGCGCGGTGGCCCACGCCTGCGCAAGCGCCAGCCGTCAGCAACGCCTGCCAACATCCGATGGCGCCTCCGCAGCCGGAGGAGAATATGCGGCGGGTCTGCGCGCACCTGGGGAATACTCCAGGAAGATGTGGTCCAGAGTGCCGCTGGCCAGCAGCTGTTGCGCCGACGCGAGCACGGTAGGCTCGAAGCCCTCCACATCCACCTGCGCCCCAAGGCCACCTTCAGCTCGCATCTAGCCCGCAGAGGAGGAAGGGGTGGGGGGCTGTGGGACCGCGCCTTCATCAGCGCCACCGGGTGGCCCGCCACCACCTCATCCACCCGCTCCGAGGCGCTCTCCACACGCATGTAGGCGCCCTCGTTGTCGATCGCGCGGTCGATGTTCATGCCGCCAATGCCGGCGGTGCCCCAGATGCCGCGCTGCGGCACTATCACGGTCTGGGTCACGCCTGCGCAGGCAAGTCCAGTGGATCCGCACAGACGAGGGCATGAGGAAATCAACAAGGGCCACTGGAGCAGGGGCGTGTGGCAGATGGCGAGCGACCCTATGTAGTTCTGGGAGGGGGGAGGGGGGGGGGGGCTGGACCTTCGTTGGTGACCACAGAGTCGCGCACCTCCACGAGGTGGCCCAGGTTGTTGATGAGCACGTTGTAGAGGAGGTACGCGCGGAAGCGCGGCACCGGCTCCCACGTGACCACCCTGTGGCCCGACGGCACAGCCGGGAGTGAACAGCGGGTAGGCAGCGGGGTACATGGGAGTGAGCAGCTAGGGGAAAGGGAAGGGGGGGGGGGGGGGGTAGTAGGGGAGGTGATTGGTGGAGGGGGGAGAGCGTGCCTGCAGCCCATCTTGGCGGCGTAGATGGTGTACCACCCGAAGTTGCCGCCCACATCCACAACGATCTCCGGGCTCTTTGCGCACCGCTCCGCCAGCAGCTGGCCGGTGGTAGCGGAGAAGTGGGGCCGAGGGAAATTGGGAGAGAGGGGGGGGGGGGGGGGGGGGGGTTCAGGTTATGAGGCGGGCAGGGGGGGAGTTGATGCCTGCGCTGGCCTGCCGGGCAGTGGCTGCCGAACCTTGTACCACACAAACGTGAGGTCTCTTTCCAGACACCCAGAGTTATGCACCTGGGGGGGGGGGAGGGGGGGGGGGGGGGGGGGGGTAGCCAAGCCGGATGAGCCAGTCATATGGGGCTTTGCTGCCGCCATGCAGGGCGAGCTGCCGTCCGGAGCAGGGAGACCATGGGCCTGGGTGGGCCCGCAGAGGGAGGGGAGAGGAGGTGTGTGTGGGGGGGGGGGAGGGGGGGGGGGGGGGGGGGCAGAGCAGCTGTGCATTGCAGTCCGGGGCGGAGGGCAGAGGGTGGGGTGGTGCTGCGCGGCTGGCTCACATGAGAGCTGACGTCCACGTCATACTTGGGGTTAGTGAAAGCGAAGAGGAAGGTCGGCGGGCACGTGGTGGCGCGTATCAGCACCTGCGCGTGCAGGGGTGCCATCCAGCCAGGTGAGCGCCCATCCAGCCCCCCACGTGAGCGGGGTAGAGGGGGCACCAGCGGCGTGTTGGGCCTGGTCGTGACGTCTGGTTGGGTTGGGCTGGTCGGGGCAGGGGGGCGGCACCTCGGAGCTCTCCGCCTTGAGGTCGGCGATCATGCGGCCCGCAGTGGCTGCCGGCACCAAGGACTCCGTCACCCGGCCACGCCACTCCCCGCAGTCACTGCAGTCCGTCCCCAGGTCGCAGCTGCGGGAGCACCGGTCGTCCCGTCAGCCAGGCAGAGAGCGGACCGCCCCATCCCTTCGCGCTTCCCTTCCCGCTTCCCTTCCACCCCTTCCCGCTCACCTGACCGTCTCAAAGTCGACCTTCCCGCGGCCGTCATTGCACCTGTGGCGGGCAGCACGCCGGCGCGCCTTGCTGAGGGGGTCACCCGGTGGTGGGCCACCGAGGTGGAGGGTTGGGGCAATCGGTGGGGGGGGGGGGGGGGGCAGCGCGGCGGGGCGGATGGCGGGTGGCTGCGATGGCGGCACGCGGCGGCACTCACTTCCCGTTCTTCGCGTCAGGGCAGGTGTCCTCGCAGCGTGCTACCTCCCTGAGGCAAACAGCCCAGCCCGCGCATCAGGACCCTAGCCTGCATGTGGTGGGCCTCACTGGGTGTGGGCTCCAGAGGGGGTGGGGGGGGGGGGGGGGGGGGGGACCTGGGGCTCTGCCACAGCCGGCTGGGCTGCGTGTTGACGATGGTCGCCATGGAGGATTCCTGCTTCTCCGAGCGCTCCACCACCGCCTGCGCGTCCGCCAGCGCGCCACCGCCTCCGGCTGCCCGCGGCTGCGTTGCTGCTGGTGCGGCCTTGGGGGCGTCACCCAGGTGCACGATCGCGGGTGGGGCCGCGCTGGCGGGGCTGGGCGCCAGCACTTTGTACAGGTGGCTTCCAGGGGAGGGTGGGGCGCAGGGGATTGGCATCAGGGCTGTGCAGCGTAAGACAGATTGATTCGGGGGGGTCCGGTGCCAGGTCACGACATAGCTATGTATGGCAAAACTGCGTAGCCCTGCCAGACCGTTGAGAGATGCCGTGACTATGCCATACCCATGCCTACACTCCATGCATACATGGAGCCGGGCATGGCATGCGGGTGTAGCCCAGAACATGCACAAGAGCATACAGGGTTTGGGCTGCCCATGGCCTTCCCACGCCTCATGCCGTCATGAATATATCCGTGTTCCCATGTCACACCCCACTCCACTTATTCCCGCCCACCTACTCACATTCACACATCCACCGCAAAAGACGTCCGCGCCCCACGGAGCGCCACAGAGCAAGCTAAGCCAGCTTCCCCTGACACCGCCCATGATTCATTGCATTCACATACACTGTAAGAGACATATCAACTAGTTTAAAACTACCTGTGCTGCGCATTCTGCCACGACCAAGGGCTGTAAATGTCCTTAGTTGGCACGTCAGATGGGTGGCTGTTGACCTCGAGAAGGGTGTGCATCCTATGACGGGAGGGGGGAGAGAGATGGGGGCACTGCCGTGGTGGGTGGCACGGCGTGAGGGTCGTCAGGGCGCGGAGGGGCGGGCCCGCCCGGGTGGCGCACCTGTTCTTCGCCGCGCCAGGTCGCAGTGCCGAGGTGTTGCCGCCGGAGTCCATCAGCAGCGCCACGAACATCCCGGCCAGCAGAGCGAGGAAGTAGAGCGCCGCCTGGCGCAGGGATATTGACGCCTCCGCCTGCCCAGCCCGCCCGGGCAGTCGCAGCGGCGACCCGGGCGCCCGCCCCCCTGCCGGCGCGCGCGGCCGTCTCTCCGGCATCGCGCCCTCGCTGCTACTCCCGGTTGGTCGGACTTCCGCGCCGCACCGGGAGCAGAGTGCAAGAGGGGCCAGACTTTCGCAACCCCTTTCGGTGGAACAGGCCAGGTGAATGTCGTCACAATCGCGCTGACGGAAAGGTCCCCCCCCCCCCCTTCTACGAGTATCAGGTTTACGTTTAGAGCTGTGTGCTTAGGGTTTCCTTCCCCTTCCCCTCCCGTAACCCTAGGGTATGATACAAACTAGATAGATTTATGGGGTTTCCTCGTTTCCTAACCTCTTTATTTTCCGCCGGCGCTACGTAGTTGCTATCCGGTGTCCTTTCCTAACCGCTTTTCCGGCTGCGAAGGATTACATGCGCTGCTAAGTGGTACGGGTTACTACTTCAACCGTTCCTGCGCCCTATCTTGTGCACCACGAGTAGACATAACAACATACAGCCGTAACAGCAGAGCGTGCCATTTTCCAGTTCCGATGTGTTACACACAGCGATTACCTATCCCGTAACCTGTTGCGGGCAAGGTCACAGGTTGCTTCAAGACTTCACCCGCCGGTGCACCGCCATCCGTGTGTGTAATTCTCATCCGTACGTCCGTGCGTCACCATGCTCGATGTAGAAGACCCCTTCTCCGCGCCGACGCTAGAATGTGACGAGGACGACTACCTCGCAGTGCCAGCAGAGCTACTGCAACGAGCGGAGCTTGGTTACGAGGACGTTTGACCGGCAAGGCGAGTGCCTGGGGTTTTCCCTTTGCGTACCGACCTAACGATAGACTATCTCAAGCAGTAGTATGAGTGACATGCATTTGCCGGTCCATAAAAAGTAAATTTGGATGACGTAGTTTGGGCTCACACAACCGCGCTCTACTCTTTGTGACTGTCGACGAGCTGATATCCTACGTCCCCGCCAGACGTAGACTACTTCGGCAATGACATCTCGCTGCAGGATGGTTCACACGAATAGTGAGACATCCAAGTAATTCCCTATGTATCACTTTTACACTGTCAATATATATATGTTTATGAATTCTCACATTAATACCTTAAACAATGTGGCATTCTTTGTAGTTTAATGAACGATGGCTCACCCGAGGTGCACAGCACGCTGGCCAGAAGCGAGGCGAAGAGCAAATGCCAAAGGATCCAGCTGCTCCACTATAGCAGGGAGCGCATCCCCATGCAACGCAAGATGACGCGAAGACCGCTCTCATCTTCGAAGATTACGCTGGACATCTGCAGAGTACCACACTGCTAATCGAGACTTCATCCTTTACCTCGCGCGCGCCCGGAACCACTCCGAGACCGACGACAAGGCGTTTCGCTTTCGTCTAGCCTTCTTGCGGAGGCGTTAAATACAAGAACAAGCGTGTGCACGGTGACCAAAGGGTGTTGGACGAAGTGCGGGCTCAACATTTCCAACCCGCAGCAGAGCATTTGGGCATTGCGGTTCTCGGCGACATGATGCGCGATTACAACCGTCAGACCTTCGAGGCGACAGTCGCCATCAGCGGGAAGGCTACCGCTACTACTCGGGGGGCGGCGACGCTCGCAGGTCGCGGGTGTGGACGTGAACGCGGCGGCGGTTGGGGGCGTGGTTGCAAAGGTGAGCACGAGTGACGGCATGGGGCGCCTTCCATGGGAGCCGTTGGCGATTCGCGAGGTCGCCTTTCGGTGACCGCTGCACAGCGAACCCCGGCAGCTCAACGACGGGATGAGCGTCCCGTGTCCGGACCTAACCCCCCCCCCCCCTACCCTACAGACTTCATTCAGACCTTCCTCGGTGCGGCGCTTCTAGCACTGCCGAGTGCGGCTCAACCATCCGCACACCTGCTCGTCATGACGGTTCAACAACCCGTCTCATGTACGATTTAATCACCGCGTCCGTCGGTTGCTGCTCTACGGGTTACAACTGGTTCGCAACGACCATCATTCGCGCGTTTACGTTACACATGAGATTGGCGCTACGAGCTCGACCGGCGTGCGGGGCGTCCCGCCTACCTGAACGTTGCCCCGCAAACTAGTACTGGTGCCTTAACCCGTCCCGCAATCATCGGTAGTGCCGTCCAAGTGCCGGAAACTTTACCGCCGCGACCGATTATTTTGCCGGAATGGGCCGGCTCCATGTTTCTGCTCCGTCGGTCAAACGTCGGACATACGTTATTGACGAGCCTTGTTAGTTGTACTCGTACCGATACTCGGCTGCCCGTTATCGATACTCGTACATCGCGATATACCGGTATTCGGCTGCCCGTACCGGCTATATGGTCAGATGTAGTCATCTAGAGGTTTACAGTACAATAGCTATGTTGTACTGCGCACGACCCCCGCGGTCCGCACACGGACAAAGGCATGCCGGCCCACACCAAGACCACGACCTGAGGGATCCACCCTCGGGCACCGGCACTCTCTGCTTTGCGCTCGCCTCATCAAGCTCGCGCACTAGCAGTCGAGCAAAGTGCTTGGTTATACTCTCTGCCGACTCGGACCCGAGCCTCAGCCTTACGAGACGCTACACCTTCCCCACCCCGCGACAGCAGAATGCCTCCTCGCCATGTACCGGAAGACGCCGCCCCAGTCGGCGACGCAGCGGCATGTGTAGCGGAGTTGGAAAAACGGCCCAAGTGGAAGCCATGGAGAAGCGATTGGCCGGGCAGTTCGAGGCTGCTACGGCTGCCTTGCTCGCTCGACTCGCCCCCCCCCCCCCCCTGCCACTAACCCGCGCCTCTTCCCGAAGGCACTCAGCCAGCCAACCCCGCGGGCGCACCTGCGCCCGAGGGTGGTGAGCAAGGAGCGCGAGAGCCCCTTCTTCTTGAGCTAGACGCACCCGACAACGAGCTCGAGTACGTCGACTTTGCCTACTACGACCGAGGAATCCCCCCCCCCCCCCCCCCCCCGGTCTGGAGCGACCCCCGCGCGACGTCAACGAGCCTCGCATGTGGACCCTGACCGACGACACCGCCCACGGCCTCGCGGAGAAGCGGAGTCAGGCAGCGTACGACCAGTACATGCATCTAGGCTGCTATGCGTTCGTCAATAGCTGCGCGAATGAGGCGATGCGTGGCGCTCCGGAGTCGCTTTCGACCGAGTATGCTACGGCGGAAAGCAAGGCTGCGGCCCTTGCCGAGCTCCGAGCCTTCTACCGCACCCACTTGGTGACGGAGGAGGCCACCCGTTCCCGGTTGGGCTACCTCCAGCTCGCCAAGAACGGACCGACGGCGGCTACGGGAGCGGACCGAGTCTTCGCCGAGCTCGCCCACGCCACGTTCAGCACCCCAAGACGCATCGCCGTGTCCGGCCAACTCGACCAACTTCGCCGAGCGTTCGACGACACGACCCTCGAGATCAGCCTCTCCGCAGCAGGCAAGGCCCGTGCCGCGGCCGCGTTCGCCAATAAGGCCACCACCGACAAGCCCGCCCCCACCGAGTCCGCCGAGAGGCGCAAGCAACGCGAGCAAGCCGCAGCAGTGCGGAAGGCCGCGGCGACAGCCGCAGCAGCCGATAAGATCAAGGCCAAAGTCACCAAGTGACGGTGTGGCCCGCCGCGCCGACTCATGTACGCCTACCTCCCTCTACATTCGACACCGCGTGCGGAGAAGATGGCGCGACTAGAAGAGTATCGGCGCGAGCGGACAAGTCTTGAGCTGGATCCGCCAAGGAGTCCGGATGCGCTTCAAGAACGGACAACGCCCTCGCCCCTAAAACCACGGCGCCTCTATGCGCGACGCCACTCAAGCACATTCAACTGGACTTCATGGCTACGGAACCTACTACCCCGCTTTGAGGCTATTGACGCGTGGGAGCGAGGACGCTCCGACAATTGGGTATCCAGAATGTTTCTAGTCTCCAGCAAGCGCGGCACCAACAAGTGGCGCCTCATTATCGACCTACGGGAGCTAAACAAGTGGTGCAAGACCCTCAAGATGTCCTACGAGACGCTCAAGCACCTGCGGCAGCTGGCGCGCGCACACGATAGGTTCGTTTCAATGGACATGGCCGATGGCTACTACGCCCTCGGGATTCGCTCGGGAGGAGGACCGCGACTTCTTCACCGCGTGCACCGCCAAGGGGAGTTGTGGCGACTGGCGTGCCTACCGATGGGCTGGACATGCTCGTCGTACTACTTCAGCTAGTTGACAGCGGCCTTCATACGGACTACCCGCAGACGCCTCTGAAGCGGCACAACCCATCGTCACCTCCCACAGCCCCGTCCAAGCCTACCCGCCGTTTTCTGCGCACCACTCGTTGGCGGGGCGAGCGGCTCCTATACCCTACATGGACGACTTTCTTTTCCTCGCGGACTTCCGCGCAGCATCCCTTGAGCTGCGCGCCCGGGTGGACACCCTGTTGGACCGCCTCGACCTGCTGCGCAACCCCAACCAGGGAGTCTGTGAGCCCACCCAAGCCGGCCCTCACTTGGGGCTGATTGCCGACCTGCAGCGCGGCGAGTTCCGCGCCCCCAAGGAGAAGCTCATCGCCCTGGCAAAGGCCGCCCGCTCTCTCATGGGCCGCGCGGCCTCCGACAAACGCTGGCTCTCGGCCCGGTAGATGGCGTCTTTGCGGGAAATGTTTAGTTTCTGTACTTGGCAATTGCGCCGGCCCGCTTCGTCTTCTTGCGGGAGTTGCACGGCGTCCTCGCAACCCGGCAAGGCGGGGGCGGGGGCGTCAAGATGACGCCACAGCTGCGCCGAGATCCGGAGTGGTGAACCAAGGTACCTGCGCATCACAACGGTCGCTCTATGTACACGCGGTGCCGGTGGAGACCGCGTATCTACTACACGCGGACTCCAGCTCGTATGGATGGGGGGCTGTGCTGAACAACAACAACGCTTGCCAGGCGCGCGGCTTCTGGTACGAGGACGACCGCGCGCATGACATCACGTGGAAGGAGCTTCGCGCGGTACGTCACGCGGTTGAATCGTTCATGCCGCAGCTCCGAGGACGGCACGTCTTGTTGCACGGGGACAACACGGCCGTGGTGGCAGCGCTTGCCAACCTTACCTCTCGGTCGCCGGTCATGATGAAGGAGCTCCGCAAGTTATGGCACCTCTTGGACATCCACGACATCTCCATCAATCCTCCGTACATCTAGTCCGCGGCCAGCGTTTGGGCAGACCGACTCAGCAGGGAGTTGGACGGCGCCGATTGGCAGCTCAATCCGCGGATATTCGCGTGCATGCAGCGCTTGTTGGGTCCCCAGACAGATTTGCGGCGATGGAAAACGCGCAACTTCCGCGGTACAGTTCCCGAGCGACCCACGCTGCGAAGCGGTGGATTTTCTCCATTTGCCGGGCGAATTGTGGCGCAGGGAACGCAATTATTGCAATCCCCCGTGGACGTTGTTGGACGATTTGGCGGACAAACTGCGACAGTCGGACGAAGCCGCCACGGCCATCGCGCCGCACTGGCCATGACACGTTGGTACCAGATGATGCAAGACCTCGCCACCGAGAGTCCGAGACGATCGTCTATTCGCCCACCCGCGACCTCTTCTTTCCTGGACGGCGGGGAACGCGCGCGGGGGTCGGGCGGCCCGGCTGGAGCGTCGCTCGTGGCCTTCGGCTGCCACGCCGGCTTGGCTGCACCTCCGCCGTGGGTCGTTCGGCCGATCCCTGGCCGTGCGGCCGTCGCTGCAATACGGTGTACGATATCCAGGCCGCCCGTCCCATGCGCGCCGCGCGCGCTACCGGCTTGCCGTACGCCCCGACTCTAAAGCGCCCTGGACGGCATCGATGTCGGCCGAGATCCATGGCTTGTTGGGGACCGACGACGACATTGGTCAAGCAGCGCCCGGGTTGCTTACGGGATCGCTGGCTGCTGGCACCTATATAGCAACTACGACAACGGCATGCGCTCTTTCGCTACGTTTTTGCGAGCATAAGGGCTTACGCCCGCTGCAGGCTACTACCAGCACGATTGTCCGCTACACGACCATGGCTGGGCCTGCCGGCGCGGAGTCCCTTCAGCAATACTACTCGTCCATCAACAAGTACTTCCGCGACCACCAGCGACCGCCGGTCGTCCTCGGCGAAATGGCGGCCGACGTGCGCCGCGGCTTGGCCATCCAGCAAAATCGACGCGCAGAGGAGGACGCCCGCGTCGCCATGCATGCGCCTGCTGCGGCTGACATGCACTGATATCATGGACACTGCGATTGAACTTCGGCGAACATTGGTGTGGGAAGCCGCTAATATCGCGGACATCCGCGCCTTCAGAGCCGCGCTCGCGACGATTACGTCGTACGTCTTCGTATGATGCCGTGCGGAGTCCAGAATTAGCTGCGACACCGGTGATTTGGTGGTCGACCGGCCATCCGGGAGCATTTTGCTGTACGTCCGCAAGCAAAAAGGCGACCACCGTACTAGGGTTTCCACTAAGCCCCTGCGTGACCTGCCCATCGCCGACGTTCCGGACCTTGCTGACATGTTGGACTAGTACACCACCAGTCGCGACGCCTGCTGCCGCCGTTTCTACGGTGCCAGCCCAACGCCCAAGTTCTGGAGCGTCTCCCCGCTGGAGCCTTCCGCCACTTGGCCAGTTTCAGCCACCCTCACCGAGTGATTGCGGGACGCCTACCTGGCGGCGGGCGCCCGACCGCCCCCATGTTTCAAGTGGACATCGCACAGTTTGCGCAAGGGCGCGGCCTCCGCCGCAAGCTGCGTCGGCGTCCCCTTGCCGGCCATCAGACACATGGGCAATTGGTCGAAGAACATCGACGTGGTTACATATGAAAGTACATCGACGCGACCATGCGTCCGACTCCCGCGGCCTGGCGGTTCTTCGGCAAGCTCGTCCCCGTCCGGCCGCAAGACTAAGCTACCTGTGCTAGCATTTGACTTTCGTCTCTTGCAAACAGTGCCCCCCTTGGATAAATGGTCATATGTAGTCATCTAGAGGTTTATAGTATATTAGCTATGTTGTATTGCGCACGACCCCCCGCGGTCGGCGCACGGACTGAGGCCTGCCGACCCACACCAGCACCACGACCTGAGGGATACACCCTCAAGCACCGGCACTCTCTGCTTTGCGCTCGCCTCAACCGGCTCGCGCACCCACCCACTACCCTCAGCCATCATTCTGCGCTAGGAAGCAGCCATGCCAAGCTTGTGGTTCTTGTATTAGCCTTCATTGCAAGCGAGCTGACATTGTTTGGCAAACAGTGTCCCCTTGGGTAAATGGCTATATATGCGGCTGCCGCAGGAATATGACATGCTCGGGTCTTTTGTATTGCTTTCAAGCTCGAGGCTCTCGCCCCATGGGCGGCTTCACTCCGTCCGGGGCCGTCTAAAGGAAGCGTTCGGCTCTGACGAGCAGCTGGGACAGCACACCCTCGACTTCCTCTCCAACTCCCTTTCCTCACAAACGCTCAAGAGCTACGCCGGCAAGCTGTCTTATTTCGCCGAAATCTGCCTCGACTCCGAGAACATCAGCCCGATGGAGGCGCGCGACTACTGCTACCGTCGTTCCGTACGTCCATTGGATCGATGAGTGGGGGCACATTGGGGCTAAGTCGTTGCAACCCTACCTGTTGGCAATAAACACGTTCTTCGAATTGCACAGCATCGACCCCATCGCTAAAGACAACTGGCACCTCACCGCCGCGCGTACGTCGTGGCCCCCTACTCGGGCAATGCCGCATGGAGGTTGTTGCTTTGCGTATCCGGTTACATGCCTATGTCGCTTACTCTTTTCTTGAGCGGGTCGAGTTGATTGTTTTTGCTCCTCCCCCCTAAAACCAGTACGACTTCCGGGTTCTCATGGCCGCAGTTGTCAATTTCATGTCCTAATATAAGCGAGGGAAATACAAATTCAAATTAACATTGGATGACAACTTCTAGCCCACTGCTCTCCGCCGCCCGGACAGTGTCGCTTTAAGAGCTTGCCATATCTAACCACAATAGGGACACATATGTGTATTACAGCTCCCGCTACCGACCATCCTCTTCCGTTTCCGTCCGCGCCTCCTTCCGTCGCAGCCTTTTTGAGCTGCCCCCCATGCATTCTATCTCCGACTTCACGGCATCTCCGTCTTCCGCGCCCAATTCATTATATAGTCATAGGCGTCCTATGGATCTCGGTCCGCTACTTCGACCCGTTGCTCGGGTAGGCATCTAGCTAGGGCGGGGCCATGTTGCCGTCCATTCCCATTGGTGGGGTATGTCCCGCGGAGGAAGCGCAGTCGAACCGAGGCAGCCGAAGCGCCCCGCCCTACCCTACGCCCTATACAAGGGTATCCGCCAGCACCAGATGAGGTGCCGTCTCAAGCATGTGGTAGTGGTAGTTGCGATTGGGGGAGTATATTAATACGTTGTGTAGTCTGAGGCCAAAAATGGGTTTTGCGAATGGTGTGCCGCCTAGGTGCGGGTGGGTTGTGCGGGCAAGGGGGTCTCATAGGCCCTCTACATCTGCGTCCATGTAGTCTTCATCGTCGACCATCCGCTCGTCATCGCTAGGGAGAGCGAAAGCTCATCTCCTCGACTACCCCTACATGCAGAAATCATGTGAGCTCCCCGCGGACCTCGCCAAATTCCGGTCCCCATACCAACACACCGAGACAGCCCGGAACAAGGACCTCGGCACCAAATGGCCGGTGGGAGTGTACTTGGTGGCTTCCGCCCCCTATCTCGCAAACGTCAACGCAGCGGAAGCTTCGACCAAGATGTCGGCTGCCCTCGGGGTCTTGTACCCCGGCCGCACGCCGCACTTCCACCTTAACGCACCTAACGACCAATAGGCTCGGACGCAGCAAGAGTAGCAACATAATGCCCCCGTCTTCCGAGACAGCCTCGCGACTGGCGGATATATACCACCCGCCGCACAGGAACTCCGCCCACTAACGTCACCAATCCCGTCCATACAACCCCTGGAACGACGGCACGACCCGAAACGCTGTACATACACCGACGGCTCCCGCATCCACCGCGGCAGAGCGGTGGGAATCGGCGCCGGGGTCTACACGCCGGGCAATAAACCCATCGCATTGGGAGTGGATGCGGACAATATTCGCCGCATCATCACCAGAGCGGAACTGGCCGCCATGTCGGTGGCACTCGAGTCTGACCTACCGAAGCACATCCTCTCAGATAGCGCAATCTCGCTTCACCTAATAGAGCGCATGATGTACCGGCCGGTCATCACCTTACGACGCCACGCTCACAAAATACTACTCGAATATATAGTACGCCAACCCCGACACCGAGCGGATATAAGACTCCGAACCATCCTCCAGAAAGTCAAAGCCCATATTCGGGTCGAAGGCAACGAACAAGCCGACACCACCGCCGGCGAAGTAGCCAACGGGACAATCCCACCTGACACTGTCGTAACCGTAGGCGCAACTCCCGAACCAACCGATGACGTCTGGCTGAACTCATGCCAAGGCGCGCCGACCACCACTCACACCCCTCACAACTTGAAAGCCGCCCTTCGGAAACACGCCAACGCTACAGTAGGCTGCGACGCCTCCGACGAAACCCTGCACTCCCATATCATAGACGAGGCGTTGCCCACGGGTGTAATGCCAAACCTCGTCACCCCCTCGGACATCACCACCTCGGAAAGAATCCACAGGGTGGGATTCATGTGGGGATCACACTCAAGCCGAATGAGACGCAAAGGCCAGCGCCGTCTTTCACATGCGGGAAAAGCGGACAGCACCTCAGCAACGGTCACATGGCAGGCAATTGCCCCTCCATGGCTGGCCTAAAGACAGACGACCGACACAATAGCACGCTTGAACTCCTCCTCGACGAGCTGGAAGTCCTAAACGGCGGTCGCTGGCACGTACTATCCACGGACGCGGGCAACAAACATGTGGCTGATTTCTCCTCCCTCAACAGAGACACCCCGATCTCGGACCTAACCGACAGAATCACACACACAATCCCGTGCATCAACATCGGTCCCCGATCGCCTACCGGACGCCCAGGAAGGGGCAACCGAAGGTCCCAGCGCCGCCCAAGCACCCGCCCTTCTCCCCACGACCATGCTACCCCCTCACCTCCGCCCTAAGCAATGCAAGCCGGACGCAGTACGCATCGTCGGATTCGACCGGGACCCGGCCACCGAAACCATATCTCCCAGCACCGATCCCTTAGCAGTCCAAAAAAAATACAGATTATCGAATTCAAGTACTGTATTGATCTCAATCATGCCACCGTGCACGCTCTCATCCGCGAAAAATATCAACACATGGTGAACGCCCTACGTCAACAAGGCTGGCAGTGTCCGATTGAAATCATTCCCGTCACCCTCAGCCGCAGCGGCACCATGCACAAACTCACACTAGAAGCCATCCATAGCCTCACGGTCCTCCGCCCCAAGAAGCAACCCCCGGACAAACCCCCTCCGCCTCTCAGCGCCGCTGCGATCCGCCTATGTAGAAAACTCCAACGACACTCAATCGGATGGCTACATGCTCCCCTCCGCATATCCCGACAGTCCCTCAAATCTGCCATGTCCAACCCCAGTACCTCCCACAAACCCCGCACCGACACCAACCGTTAACATACACGCTTTCCGCGGACCAGCACCGTACACGACACCCCCGCCACGGCAGGGGGTGACAATACCGAGCGGTACGGAAGGAGGGGCGCGGGCGACAAGGAGGAAGGCCGGAAGCTGCATCCGTAATCCCTAGGGTTCCCACAACGGTTGGATAAAGCAGGTCCTAAAAGCAACTCGGCTTGGGCAGTGGAGGGCAGCAAGTCAGCACGTTGTAAATCAATTTCAATTTCAATCTCAATTTTAGGGAGAGCGGGTGATGAGGGCTAAGGAGTGAGGAAGTGGTAGTGCGGGCCGCCAATGCCGAGGGAGGCGATTCTCTTTGCGATGCGGGTGCATCTGCGGGGTAAGGATTACATGTGGTCCATTTGGTCGACAACTTTCCGAATGAGGAGGGTGCGACGCGAGGCCTCCGGGGAGGTGTCGCGAGTGGTGAGGTCTACCGGGAGGCGGAGTATGGCCCGTGGTGAGCATCAAATAAGGTATAGAGCGGGGGGGGGGGGGGGGGGGGGGGGGGGGGGGGCAGGTTCGGGGTTGACCGGGCGTAAAGGGTTGTGTGTTTGTGCGCCACTCGTTTCTTCCGGGGGCCGGGCCCGTGGCTTTGGGCAGGTTGCGGGCCGCCACCGGTGGCCACACTTCCGGCGATGACCGAGCGGGTTGGTTGGGTGCGCATATTACGAGTGGAGACGCCCACTTCCGGTTCCTCATCTCGAGGTAGGTTGTGATGTGCATCGGACTCGGAGGCAATGGGTGCGGGCAGGTTGAGGCCGCAACGGCCTTGTCCATGGCCTCTGCCGAGGCCGGAGGTGCGGCCGGAGCCATCGCTTGGGCCACGGCCTCGGCCGGGACTGATGTGACCTGCAGAAGCCCGGGGAAGGCGGCCGGGTTGAGAGTTTCTGAGGTCCGCAGACCTTTGTTTCTTGGTGTGGCGGGTAGATTCGACGGTGGTCGTCCAACCCGCAAGCCGGGACGTCACCGCTTTCTGGAATTTCGCGCGCTCGGCCTTGGTGTGTGTAGACTTGAACACCTTGCGGGCGCCGCCCCCGTAGGCGCCCAAAGAGACATCCAAGAAGCGGAGATCAATGTTGCTGCTTGAGGAGGCGCTGAGCATCCACGCCGGTCGGCGGGAGGGCTTGCTTGCGGCCGTAGTGGGAGGGTTGTCCGGGGGGGGGGGGGGGGGGGGGGGGCACATTTTGTAGTGGCCCAGCCCTTCAGGATCGTCCTCGATGCGAAGGCGGACGCGCTTCGAATGGGCAGCGGAGATGACGCCACGGGGGGTGGAGGGACATTGCGAAGCGCAAATCCCCGGGTTCAGTGGCAATGGCGGGGCGGTGATGTATTGGGGTGGCCCCGGGCCGGCACTAGTACGGTAGAGGGTCGAGGGTTGAGGGTCGTTGGGTACAAGTTTGGTGCAACACCGGCCTCTTGGAGTTCCTCAGGCCGGCGGCGGGCCATAGTGTGTGACCACTACCCCGAAGGAAGCGCCGCATGCTCGCGGCGGAGGGCGTAGACTATACATGTTAGGGTTACCACCATAACCCTACCTGCATACTCATACCCATCATGATACTCATTAACACATGCATGCTCGAATATCTATATATCCTCATACATGTATGTACTACTCACCTGCTCATTGCCCGCACGCCACCAGCACATGTTACACGTCTTACCGACGTACAGCCACATTACGCTCGCATGCTTCTACCAATGCCCGAGGCTGTCTGCAACAATCCCCGATCGATGACTTCAAGACTATATCGCATCTCCAAGACTATCTAGCACTTGCTTGCAACCGGCTGCCATGCCAATAGATGTATAAAGCCGTGTACGCCCCGGTACATTGTAACAATTACCTTTGCTGCAAGCCTTTTCCTCGTCTCCGCTTAAGCCCCCTGCTTAAAGCTTGCATTGGTTTCGCTGAGCTCTTATTTAGAACCCCCGTCACGCTTCCACCGCGTATGCCCATCATCCGCCGCGCCGCTGCCGCTGCTACTATGGCCGACCAAGCTGTTGCCGCCGCCGCCACCGCTGCCGGCCTTGCCAACATGGAGATCGACACACACGTCGCCCGCGTCATCCACGTGGAATTGGCCAAAACTAAGACCCGTGTCCCGACGACGGACATCGTCAACGGCTCCCGCATCCTCGGCGACCGCCGCGAGGTTCGTCAACTTATTGCGTTATTCACGGACCTCAAGGAACTCATCGCCGGTATATACTCGACCCCTGCTCTGGAGGCATGGATCCTGCGCCACTTCCCGCCGGAGTCGGACGTTGGCATGGCCTACCGCGGTCTACTGGCCGACAACCCCCCTGTGCCTCGCGACATCGCACCTGGCGTGAGCGTCGTCACCGTCTTCGCCGACATCGACGACTTCCAGTCCATGCTCGTTGCGTGCTTCCCACTCCATCTCCAACATGCATGGCGTCGTCATCATGCGCTACGCCACTAGCCTGCGCATCGCCCCCAACCATCCTCACCTGCCTGGAAACGCCATCAAGCTCGCTCAACACATGCAACGCACCTTCGACCTGCTGCTTGAGCACCTCCGCTACAAGAAGTTCTCCGTTGTGTGCGTCATCCATGCATGCCTACCCAACTCAGCTCACGTTGCCCTCGAAGCCGCCGGACGTCGCGCCAACGAGCCGATCGCCTCCTACGCCACCATCTGCCGCCACCTCGAAGCCATCGACCTCGAGTTTGCCGCTTCCGCCTCTAGCAAGCGGAAGCTGCCACCGGCCGACACACCCCACCGGTACATCCGCACGGGTGCCGGCCCGTCCCCCCCCCCCCGCCGGCCCCCCCCCCCCTACCCCCTCCCTACCACTCCCGCTGCCGCCCACCCACCTCCTCCCCCCCCCCCCCCCCCCCTGTCACCCCCCGCCGCTCTGGCTATGACCGCTATGAAGGCAAATGCGATGGCGGTTGTGGCCAACTAGGCTACTCCATCATGAAATGCTCGTCGACGAGCGAGGCTGGCAAGCAGGCTTGGCGCCAGACAGTGGCTGCCAACAAGGCAGCTAAGGGTATTACCAAGCTGAACTTGAACCGCCCTGACGGTCAATGACGGTTTGGGGCCAGCTTAGATGCGATTCGATTTCGAATTGTACATCATTTGACATTTTTTCTTACTTGCCGAGCCTATCCCCCATTCCCGAGACTATGCCTATTGGCCTGCCCCCAATGAACGAGATAGCTCATGAGGGCGCGGCCGAAACCTGCGTGCCAGTGCTTGCGCATGACGGGGCCTCCTCTTCAAGCCCGTTGCCTGTCGAGTCGGCACACCCGTTGCCTTCGCGCGAGATGTGTCGGTTTCTGCTAGATAGCAACCGCTGACACTGCTGCTGCCAAGTTATCCGCGATTGAAAAACGCGCTGCTGTTCGGAAGCTTTACCGACGTCGCCCCGGCACTGGTAATAAAACCAAGTCTACCCGACCACCTGCCTGCGACAATCGTTCACAGAAAGTGTTATATTGTTCACTTTGTGAAGTAGCCTTTTTTTGAGCCATTTTGCACGAAATTCTCAAATGCATGTTTTGGAGGGTCAATTGCACTAAATCCCCTTGTTTTCACTCAATTTCACTGTTTGCAAAATGTGCAAAATTGCCAAAACGTGCAAAATTGGGCATGCGCAGAGCGCATGCGAGGAAAAACCTAAGTCACGACGCGCGCCACCCCATCAATTCATTGCGTTTGACGTCGTATGATTGTGGGGCAAGCGTGCGAGGGCAAATACTTTAAGTGTCTAATTGTTACAGTGCTCAAATCGTATTGTCCAATCGGAACGAGTAGCCAACAAACGCATACTAGCCCCCCCCCCCCCCCCCCCCCCCAAGGCCCCTACAAATACGTACATCACCACTGTATATCTATCATTATACTGTCAAGATGTCCAAAACGCACTTCTTCTCGTCTACATTGAAGCGGTGGTCGTCGAACCACCTGCGTTTGTTGTCGACATCGAGTTTGTGAACGTTGTGATCTCGTTGTGGCACGGAGTTTTGCAAGCTCGTAAGTGATCTCCAAATGCCTGATGCCGTCGAGGGGCAACGAAGCACCGCACTCCCTTTTCGCCTCTTCCTGCAATTGCATGGTGTAGCGAAGCTTTGCCAAGGGCCGGCGTGCGTACAACAAGGTTCTTGTGTCTGGAGTCCTTGATCTCCGAGACGCCCTTCATGCTTGTCACGGCAGTTAGCTTGGTGCCACGGAAGTCGTGCTGGCATTGGCGGGCAGTCCGGCGGACTTTCGGGAAACGCAAGCTGAAGAGCGATATGGAGGCATCGTGGTGATAGGCAACCATTTCATCTTCTTTGCAGCCTCCCAAGATGAGTCCGGTTCTGGGTTGCGACTCTGTCGGGCCGCCGCGATGGCAAAGATGAGCGGGATGTCGGGCGTCCCCTGCGGCGTCGACAACCAAGGCTCGCACATGGTGACGTCCAACTCGTCCACTTCGGTGTCGTGCTCGGGCAAGCCATCCAAATCCTGAACGTCATATCGGTACCGCACGTAGGCCACAAGGTACTTGTTCTCCCAATCGCCGAGAAGACCCTCCTCGCGGTACGCGTCGGGGTTGTCGGCGGTTTTGTCCATGGCGGAGGATGCTTTGGTGCACGAACTGTGTTCGCCGGCACGGCCGGGCAAGAAAATTGCTGCATGGCAAGGTGATGGCGACGCCACTAAGGAGAACGAGCAAGCCAAGGCCAATGAGGACGTCGGCAATCCCGTTGGCGATGATGAGGAGGAGGAGGAGGAGGGAGGCGAGGAGGAGGAGGAGGAGGAGGTTGAGGTTGATGATGATGGTTTCGGAGCTTGTCAACGAGACTTTATTCTTGCATTGCTTTAATTATCATCCATGTTTTGCTGCATGGTAGCTTTGATCATACATGAAAATACCAATGGCAATGTTATGGTTTCAAAAAATAAGAGAACATTTCTATTACATACTTAGTTAGCCATAAACCACAGCGCCCACTACGTTACTTGGACAAAGGTATATCCGTGATCATCATGTTGACCCATCCGTGAAAGCCCGGGAGCAAGACGTCGGCACTTAGATTATTTTGTGGCGCGTGTTTTGTCCCCCTAAAAACAAGGGTATTGAGGCCAACATATTGCTTGACACCGCAACCATGCTTCAATTGGCCAATATAACGCTTATTTTGAACCACTGTTATGCCCACTAGATTCCACAGCCATTGATCGTGATGAATTTGCCCGCCTTAATCAGAATTTTGGTCCAGTCAGTCTAGACGCTTGTGCCTCCGCATTTGACGCGGTCTGCCCGAATTTACGTTTGCGCGATAATCCATTCACCTCGACATCGGCTATTGGTCACACTGTGTTTATCCATCCTCCGTATGACGAATATGCCTTACCTATACTCGAACACTTTGAGGCACAGCGTCACGAGTCTCCCTATGATACTCGCGCCATTATTGTTTTACCACGGTGGAATAGCGAACTCGGAAAGTCCTAGCGCCCCATCTTATCTAAATATTGCCTCTAAATATCCATTCGTACCCCGCCGGCACCTACTTGTTCCACACTGCCACATCCGCCACAGATGACATGCCTATGCCACTAACCAACTGGATCGTAGATGTTTACCTCGCCGACAACACGGTCGACGAGCAAGCGACCACAACGCACAACAACAGTATGCGCTATGAACACATCGAGGCTCTTGAGCTAGAGTATAAAGGTAAGACCTATGTGCCCAATAAAACATTCAAAAAATTTCACTAGCCCCGCTTTGAAACCGAAAAAGCTTTCGTCACCTCCGTGTCCGATACTGATTTACTATTGCTAAAACCCAAATTGCCCGATTACCCAGACCTTCCGCCACCGACTATGCTACTTTATTCCGGCGCGACGCTGTGTTTCATAAATGACGCCTTTGTCCGCCTGCGGAAATTTAAAACCGCGCATCTCAGAAATGAATTACGAGCAATTATGGCGGACGGCCGCATGAGCGACGCTAGCATCGCAATCCCGCACATTAAAGTTATATATCAATGGCTACCAAGCAGATGTTCAGCTCGTTATCACCAACTTAGAACAATTTCGACGCGGTCCTCGGCCTATCTTTTCTCAAAAACCATAACCCAAATATCAATTGGACCGCCGGCTCGCTCACATTTCCCGACGGCTACACTGTTACATGCGCGATTGAACCCCGCTCCGGTAATGTCGACATCATATATGCCAACACTATGGCCCGTAAAATACTCAAAAAGACCCCGACACTGCGTTCTTTTGCGCCGTGCTTCGTGAATACGATAGATGCAACGGAAGGCACTACTGCCCAATCCATTGATCACGACATTGCCGCTATCACTATCGACCAATCCGCCGAATACACACAACAAATTCGGTCCCTCCTCCTCAAACATAACCAAATATGCCAGGCTTTAGACTCCCTTCCGCAGTCACGCCAGGGCTCCGACTTTGAAGTACTCTACCCGACGCCACTGTCCCGCCCGGCAAAACATATCGCCTTTCACCCGCCGAGTTAGACGAATTCAAGAAGCAACTTAATGATTTTTTAGACAAAGGGTTCATCAGAGAATCATTCTCGCCCTATGCCGTCCCTGTCTACTTGTTTGCCCGAGAAGGCAATGGTGGCCTACGCATGTGCATTGACTACCGCCAATTAAACAAATATACCCGCCGAATAGAATTCCCAATCCCACACTACGCCGATATGTTATTAGATATGCTCTCCGGCGCCGCGGTAGTCATACTCCGCCCTTGACCTCGCTTTAGGATATCACCAACTCCGGATCGTCAAAGACTCCGACGTCCAAAAACCATCGTTCAAAACACAATTCAGCCAGTTTAAGTTTAGTTATGCCATTCGGTCTATTCAACGCCCCGTCCGCATTCGAACGGTGGATGAATAACGTCTTACAACCACACAAAACACATTCATCCTCGTCTATCTTGATGATGTCTTGGTATTTACCAACTCCCTTGATGAACACTTACTCCACCTCAACACCACTCTTGGCCTTCTCGCCGACGACATACGGTTGCGACTGCCGAAATGCTTCTTTGCAAAAACTGAACTCAAATATCTAGGCCATATGGTGAGCCAACACGGCACGCGCCCTTCCGATAATAAAATCGTTGCGGTCCGCGATTGGGCGCCGCCCAAAACAGTGCAACAAATACAGCAGTTCCTTGGATTGTGCAATTTTTATCGCAAGTACGTACATAAATATTCCCACATGGCCGCACCCCTGCTCTATGATATCTGCCGAAAAACGAAGAAGTTCACTTGGGGAGAACGCGAACACGCCGCCTTTAACGCCCTTAAAAATGCGCTATGCTCGGCCCCGGTCTTAACGACCTCTAAAACAGGACCCGATGCCGACTTCGTTATATCAACCGATGCTTCCAAATATTGGAGAAATATTCGATCGAAAAGGATCGCAAAACGAAGCCGACGCCTTGTCCCTTCGCCCGGATCTACGCCACGACTTATCCGAACACAAGGCACAGTTACTTGACAGATACCTGGAAGATATGCACGATTTTCTGTCCACCATGTGCCACTGACAAGTTAATCCAGATCTACTCAATCGTATCCGCGACGGCTATACAACCAACGCTTATTATTATGGCAACCGCATCCCTAACGGTGTCACCTTTGACTCCAACGACGAATTATACTGGATGGCTGATAAGGTCTGCCTGCCTACGTCAGATGAATCCCTCCTTGACTAAATCACCCGGGAATTTCACGACGCCGCCGGCCACCCCGATTTCGAACGCACCCTCGCCAATGTTTCCAAAACGTTTTGGTGGCTTAACATGCGCAAAATGATAGAATCCTATTGTTGCACTTGCCCAACATGCCAACGTATAAAAAACTCCACCCAACAAGCAATCGGTTGCTGTTTGCTCCCTCTACCCAAAGGCACACGCCCCTGGGAAGTAATCCCCATGGACTTTATTACTGGCCTGCCAACGCAAAACGGCCTCGACACTATCACCACGTTCGTGTGCACCTTTCCTAAACAAGCTCACTTCATCCCCTGCAACATTCACATAGACGCCCCCCAACTCGCCCGACTCTTTCTCGATAACATTTTCCGCCACCAGAGCCTTTGCCGCACTATCATATCCGACCGCGACCCCCGCTACTTCACCTCCGCCTTTTGGCAGAATCTATTCCGATCGCTACGTACCAAAGTAAACATCAGTTCGTCCTACCATCTTCAAACGGACGGCCAAACCGAACGGACACACCGTACTATCGAACATATCCTTCGCTTTTTCATGCACCAAAACCACGACCAATGGCTCAACAACCTATCTATCCCTCGCCGAGTTCAGCTATAACAACGCCTACCATTCCGCAATTAAACGCGCACCCCATTCGAGGCCCGCTACGGCATGAATCCACTCACACCCGCAAACTTATTATTCCAACCCGTTGACCCCGCCAACCGCATTGACATCGTGCAACGCACACAAGATAGCCACGTCCTAATCACGGAAAAAATAAAACTCGCCGACGCCTGTCAAATTGCTTACGCCAACCGTAAAACACGCCCCGATGAATTTCACGAAGGTGATCGGGTGTGGTTATCCACACAACACCTTTTACTCCGCAATCAACCCATTCGGAAATTCGTCAACAATATATCGGTCCATATCCCATGGTCCGCAAAATTTTTTCACAAGCCTACCAACTTCACCTGCCTTCTGCTATGGACTGCCATCATGTGTTCCACATCTCCCGCCTTCTCCCGTGTGAATCCCCAAACACCCCCGCTGATATCGTCCCTGGCCGAGTCGAGCCCCAGCAATACGAATGTATCGTCGATGCCATCCGCGACCATCGCATAGACCAACAATCCATGCATCATGCCCGCGGCCCTGCCTTAGTCTTCTTAGTCCATTGGTCCGTCTACGACGACTCCCACGAGTCTTGGGAGCCATATTCTACTCTTATAAATGTCGATATGCTACACGATTACGCCCGCAAAACCGCTTCCCTTCGACAAATGTTTGCTGCAACCCATTATTGTGCCATGTCCGCAAAATACCCCGCCCGTTTTCCTTTGATTGCGTATTCCGTATGCCAACTTTTTGGGGCCGGGATGGAATGTTAGGGTTACCACTATAACCCTACCTGCATACTCATACCCTTATACTCATAAGCACATGCATGCTCGTATATCTATATATCCTCATACATGTACTACTCACCTGCTCATTGCCCGCACGCCACCAGTACATGTTATACGTCTTACCGACGTACGGCCACATTACGCTCGCATGCTTCTACCAATGCCCGAGGCTGTCTGCAACAATCCCCGATCGATGACTTCAAGACTATATCGCATCTCCAAGACTAGCTCTTGCTTGCAACCGGCTGCCATGCCAATAGATGTATAAAGCCGTGTACGCCCCGGTACATAGTAACAATTACCTTTGCTGCAAGCCTTCTCCTCATCTCCGCTAAAGCCCCCTGCTTAAAGCTTACAATACCGCCTCTGCAAACCGTTCATGGTCAAACGGGGTTTGGTAGACTAAGAGGGTCCAAAGGAGAAGCGTGGCACTCGACGACGAAAGTGAAGAAGACCTCGCTGACCGCCGGTTTGGGCCGCGGTTGGCCATAGTGCGAGGTGCCTGGCAGTGGAGTTTTGCTGTATTTGAATATGGAGCTTGGGCATAATGTCCGTTGCGGGTAGGCAGATGACCGCCCGTTGGGCAACGAAAGCCATCAAGTCGGCAGCCCTGGTAGTGACTAGCTCCACTCGGGCTGTGTGGGCGGGGAGGCGGGGTCTGCGAATGTGAACAACTTCGAAGAGTTCGTATATGGGTATATGGCAAGGTCCGGGAGGCGAAACTCCACTGTTGGATTGCTTGGTGTGCCGTAAGGGTTGGTGTTGGCGATAAAGTCGAGCCTCGTCCCACGCCTGGGCCGTGCACGTCTCTACCACCTTGGAGAGGTTCTTTGGGTGGCGGGTGGTGCCCTTGGTTTTGGCGGCCCTCTCTATGCCGTGCATAGGAGTGAGGATGTTGGTAAGCCATGCATGTAGCTTCGGGCCGGACCAGCCCTCGAGCAAGGGGCTGGAGACAAATATTGTGCGATGCGTACGGAGTTGTTGAGTGGTAACCGGGGCGTCGATGCGGGGGAGTGCTGGCACTCCGGTATTGGTGTAAAGTTTGTTGGCGAGGTCCGTAGTGTTGCGGTCTATATGGAAGCGGATGGCCCCGGTCGCGTCCATCTTGGGAAGGGATATTTTTGCTTTTCCCGTCGTCATGTCCCGTTTGCCTTCCATGCCAAGCATCGAGAGACGTTTCGTACAAACACGAAGGTCATTGGCTGTGGCCGTGATGTGCGTCCATGCCTTTTGGATAGACCGGAAGATTGTGAGGTTGGCGTTACACCGCTCTTTCTCAGTGGTGTTGTCCATAATGGGGTTTGAGTTGTCGTTGAGGAGTAGGACGATAGTGTCTTGGGGCGGTGCGTTCATTGCCACGCCCGTGAGGGTGGTGTGGGGAGGTTCCTCCTATGGAAGTTTTGAGAGTTGGTAGGCGGTCGGTGCGGCGGCGGCCCCCGTGAGGGTAGGCCGCGCGACGCCATGACGCCTGATGAGGGCTCGGATGGTTTGCAGTCTCTTGGGTGGGTTTGCGGTGCGACAGTTGGGCCGGATGAGCGGGTGCTTTATTCTCTTTAGCGGCCGCGCATACCGCGTCCACCGCAGACGCGACGGTGCCTTGCGGGATGGAGGGCAATGAGCGCGCGGGCGGGCGCGGAGGGGAGCCGCTTGCGGCGAGTTGCTGGGGGCAGTGCTGCCGGCGGAGCCGGAAGTACCCGCGGCTATCGAGTGGGCGCGAGATGGGTGTGTCGTAGCCGCTTGGCCGGAGGGCCCCTTGGAGTTCGCCGGCCGGCGCACCTGTGGTGTGGCGTCGCCGGATCTGGCGGTTGTCGGGTGGGCGGTGAGGGACTCTGCGGTCGCCGCCGCGCAGCGTCATCACCCCTATGTCCGACGGACCCGGGATCGTAGGTGGTTATCTCATAAGCCAACACATGGTGTGCGGCTCTGGCGGCTGGGCGGGTTTTTTTTTTTTGACTTTGCGGTTGCCAAGGCATGTGGGCTCTGCCAGAAAACGGTACAAAACCTCCCACACTCCGCTCTCGCTACTACTACATGACTAGCTCAAGCCGAGGCTCTTCTCTTTCATCTCCCCGCTGCTCCCTCCCGGACGACCCCTTCGATATGTCTGGCAGCGGTTCAATGACCGACCCAAAGATGGTCGACGCCGGGAAGGCGGCGGTTGTCGAGAGTGTCGAGACGTCGGCCATTGGCCAAGCGCGCACCGAGGCGGGACGTCGTGAGGCGGAAGACGAGAGCATGAGACAGTTCATCCGGGCGCGGCTCTACAGGTTCTTTGCTACCCAAGAGACCAATATGCCGCCGGCTGCCGCCAGCGAAGAGGACACGATTCCGGGCGGGAAAAAGTCCCGCGCCGAAGGTTTGGACCCGAACGTCCGTACCACCTTCGCTCCACTGCGAGCCAACCCCACTACCTTGATTGGAAAACCGCCCTCGCTAGTGCTATGCCTGGTTTCGAGAACGGGATGCCTCGCGACAGTCTGCGACGCCCGGGGGTTTTCCCTAGCGCCCTCGACCGCGTGCTCGAGTACTTGCTTAGTAACCCTCGTCTTCAGCCCGCAGCACGCGAATACTACTATACGCCTCGTGCTACGGGGCCTTCGTCGCCGGCTTGGCCATCGAGTTACGCAAGCTGCTGGCTGCGGCGTGCGTCACCAACGTGGTTACGCCGGCTTTCGGACAGCGGCTCGAGGCAGTCGTCCATAGCATGGAGGATGTCGACGACTATTATCGGTTCCGCTTGGCCTACCTTCGCAAACATTGGAACACGCAGATGCACAATAACGGTGAAACCTTCGCTCTCGATGTCGTGCGGGAGCGCTACCTCCGCCCCGGCACCGATAACATGGGGTCGCCCGAGCTCATCGATCTGCTTGAGATTTGCGAGGACGGCGTCTACGACGCGAACATCGCAAGCGCTGCGAAGACATCAGCCTTGAGTGGTTTGGCGGCGGCCCCCGGCACAACGACCGCGCGACGGCGACGGCGGCGGCGGCGGCAACCGTGACAACTTGACGAACGCGCCCCCGGCGCGCGAGACGGCGGCGCCTCGAACCACCTTCCCCAAGGACGTCACCAATGACTATGGGAAGAGCAAGGCGAAGGCGAAGGCGAAGGCCCCGACGGTCGACAAGGCCGAATGATTGGGTGCTCCGCCGCGCTGCCGGCCCCGGGTAGATGCGTTTCGAGGACACGCTTATGGGCGTGCCTTCCAAGCAACGTTGCATTGGAGTTGCCGTCGGCATGAGCGAGACCCCCTCAACACTGACCTACATGTCCGGGTCATCGTCCTCCCCCTACCCTCGCATGAGTCAACCCCTCCGGCTTCATTCAGTCCTTCTACATCACGAGCCTACACCGACTCCTCCTTTTTGGCGTGCCCATTCCGACCTGCCGCGCTAGCCCTCTTTGCATGTCGCTCGCACAACGGCCTCGCGCGGGGGGGCGAACGGGCGCCAGATACTTGCGAGACGCGCCCGTTACGAGATCGGCGCTACAACACCCTACTCTCATGGCATCGCCTTCGTGCTTCTTATGGCCCCGTCGTCACCACCGGCGGGCGTTATCGTCGAACTTTGCAGCGGCGTACGGCGCGTTTAGGCACGTCCGTCGCACCACGAAGATGCCTACGTAGTACGTCATCACATACGCCGAGGCGAAGACCCTTTGGAGTGAGCTCATACGAGGCAACATCGAAGCTGTGTACATCATTGTCGACTGGGGCGCCAAGATGCTCGGCCTCTTGAGCTCTATCTGTTACGGCCAACACCTACTCAAACTTCGAGGGCAAGATCTGCCTCTTCGCCGAGATAGCATCGACGAGGAAGGCATCTCCCCTCTGGACTGCACCGTGGCCACGTGCGTCCGCTACCTCGCCTAAATTGTGGACGAGGGCGGCACCATCTGCGCCGGATCTTTGCAGCCCTACTTCCTCTCCGCCATCAACAACTTCTTGCGTCACACCCGTCGGGACGACGCCCCGGCTAAGGGTTCTACCATCATCGACATGAAGCGCGCACTTCAATTCCGCCAGCTCAAGACCAGCGAGGAGCATGCTTCGGCGCGCCCCCCTTGCCGCAATGCGATGCATCACCGACATCCTCGATGACCTTGCGGGCCTTCTCACGACCACCACAGACTACGGCAATATCCTTCGCGACGGCGCAGCCGTGTGTTCCACGCTTATGTTTTGCTCCCGTGGTGAGTCCAGCGTCTCCACGAAATGGCCGTCGACGCCCACAACATCACCTCTTTGTCAACCGCAAGAAGGCGGAGCATCCTCCGCACCCTTTTTGGCAAAACCAGACTCGAATGCATGATTGAAACCAGCATACTCGGGCGGCAACACGGCGCAGGCGACCGTCTCCTACCTGTATCAATATCCGTACCGCAACCGGCAGTCCCTCGCAGTGCTAGTGAGTGCGTGGTTGTGAGTGTGAGTGTGAGTGTGAGTGTGAGTGTGTGTGTGTGTGTGCGTGCGTTCTTCATCGTTGTAAGAGCCAAGATACCCGTTGTTGAGAGTTGTCTTTGGTTAGGTGGTATCGCACGGGGCAATACGCACATAGCTTTAGACGTTGTTTTGGTGTGGAGTGTTTAAATAACGCCAGCCCAGCCGCCCGAGACGCCTAAGTTAATAGGAGCGCCCCGTGTTTGAGGGCGGTGAGCCCGACTGGGAACGCATCCCAGCCGCATCTCAGCCGTTCAAGCCCCTGCTTCAAATCCCTGCCACGGCCGTGCCCACTTGGACAGCCGTTCTGCGCCGCTTGCCTCGTCATCTACCGTGACACGGCGTTCCAAGCATCTCCCTCCGCCAATCAACCCGGCCAATTCAAGCCCCCCCGCCCCCCTCCCCCCCCCCGGCCGGCGCCGGAACTACACCACCCCTACCTTACGTGGAACGCCGCTACCCTCAGTGATTGGCACAAGCGGGCCGTGGGCCGCATCAATCCACCTCCCCGCCCCCTCCCTTTCCCGCCCCCACCGAAGGCTTAGTGTGGAGAGCAAACGTCGTAGTTGGCGTGCCTCAGGACAAAATCCGCCACTGGGGCGGATGGGCCCGCAATTCTGTGTTAATCAATGACAACATCGACCGGACTACCCGCGCCGCCGCGTGGCTTTTGTTTTGCTAGCTCTCTCCCAGTGGTCCTTCGCAGCCTTCTCGGCAGCGCCCCAGATCCGTCGAGCGCCGCCACGCCCCGCCCTCCGCAATCCTAAAAATTGATATGGCTAACCTCCCTTGCCCACCTCCCTTCGAAATGTTTAGAGCTGTGTTCTTGGCGTTTCTTTTCCCTCCCTTCACATTCGCCTAGGGTATACGGGTGTCGACACCGGCTACCCGCGGCCTCTGGGCTAAGTCAATTTTACGTTGCGGCCAAATAGCAATGCACGTCCGCCAGGCAGCCTTGCTGCTTTAGCGCTTAAATGTTGAAGTACGGCAATTTGCAGGCCGCCCTCGGCCAAATCCTCGGTCACCCCAGTACCCGTCGCTGGATAATGCGGGGCTCGATGATTCGTTTCGGGGAGACGAGAGCGGCGGAGAGGGCGGCGGCGGGGGTGATATGGCCGTTATGGCGGCGGCGACGGTCGGTATCGATGCACCCGGCTCGGAGGGTCCGAACGGGTCCGGACGGAGCACATAGGGGTGCAACAGCTACCGCAGGGGCGCCATCACCGCCGGCTGCGACATGCGCGGCGGTGGGCGGAGGCGGCTCGGCGCGCACACGCCCACTTGTGCGTGTCGTAGCACATAGTCTTCGTAAAAGAGGCGTCACACTTGCAGCGACGCATTATCTTGGCCACCTCTTCCCAAATCCCCTCGGAAGCGGTCCAGCCCTCCTTGGCCTGAGGAATACGGCGCTTGGAGTTGCGACGCCCCATGGCACACCACTGCTACCCGGCGCCGGCGGCTCACAACGGCGGGGTTGGTAGGGGCTAGTCACCGGCGCTCCGGCGATGCTGCGATGAATCACAAACTGTCCGCGCGACTTGCAGCATGTTAGCAAGCTTGACAAGACCTACGGTACCGTTGGCCGTTGCGTCGTCACGAGCTTATGAGGCGTTAAAGTACAGTATGGCGAAAGTCCCAACGATTACGGGTGGCCGCGCGAAGGAGGCGCGATGTGGGTCAATGTATTATGTATGGGGATGGCACAACATGCTGCTGGTAGCATATTACGGAATGCGGGCGAGCCGGGCACGGCATTGCAACTACCGAGCCTAGCAAAACAGTGGCGATTATACACGGTATATACGGCGATTACACGCCCATTCCTTGGGAAAATCGCGATTACGTGCCATTACGGTCTAATTACGAGACAGTCCGGGAAGTTAGTGTACTGCGTTGCCACAGGCATTACATGCACAAAAAGCACAATTATGAAGGAAAACATATTAATACAGTGTGAAAGTGTTATTTACCCCTTGCCCAATTGCCCTCATCCCTGCCGAAGCCTACCATACTATAATCCTACCATATTAATTACGACTTGAGGATGTGAGTATGTGTGTCTGTCTGTCGCCGACTTGCGGAACGGTTGCGCATAGATTATTACATAGGTCCAAAAATGTATTCGTTGTAGCTTCCGTGATAATTCCGCGCATGCCAAAATAGCCGTCGCGCTTACATGTACATGCTGCTTACTACATGTGCATGTACCGGTAGTACCGGTTCTAGTCGCCAGCCGCCCGGCCGCCTGGCCGCCGCCGGTCGGGCCGCCGGTCGTCGCCGTTCGTCAGGTCTACGGCGGGGCGGGCATGGCGCGAAGCGCCGAGCCCGCCGCGTGGACCGGATCCGGACGCTGGACGCCGTCGTTCGTCCGTCGCCGGATGCCGTACGACCGCCCGTCCGGCCCGCCGCCCGTCCGTCGTCCGTCGACGGATGCCGGGCCCCGGGTCGGCGGGCCGGCGGACGCGGGGTTGTACAGTGTAGCTACTATACTACGATTGATCCTTGCGGCTCTTTGGATTCCACACTCTGCAACGGGTCTACTTGTGACTATTTAGTGATGGATGAAGGGCTTCGATGTCACTACTGTCGCGCAACAATCTCTTGGACACTACCCTTGGCTGTTTTGCGCCTGCCGGCTGCCCCTTATTGTGCGACGCGCATGTTCGCATGCTGGCTGATGCGATAATTTGTTGGTTTCTGCTCAGCTGCTGCCCTCTTTGCGCGCATGGCCAACCTTGTTGCGTTGCTGCGCTTGCCGTTCCCCCGATAGTGTCGCGCACCCGTACAATCGGCTCAGCTCCCCTGCATGTGGTTTTGTTCACAATTTAGACATGCAAAACATTTCTCCATTGCATGCTCAACCGGTCTCACGGACATGCATGGTGGGGGGTGGCTGTTGTACGAGTGGGTGGTATGATGCCCGATTGCGGCCCGCGACCAAGGTTTCGCGGTGGGGCCCCGTCCGGGTGTCGAATGGATTCCTGGCATTGCCGTGACCAAGCAAGGATAGGCGTGGCCGTACTAGTCGCTTTGGATTCCCAGTACAGTATTAAGTACTGTTTGGGATTCAACATCTTTTTGGTTTGCGGACATCCGGTACCCCCCCCCCCCCCCCCCCCCCCTCCCTTCTGAAGGAGAAACAGGCAGCTCAAAGAACAAACAGTTGTCATGGCCTAATTAGCCGCAGCCATGTCGCGGACGTTCAGTTCTGCGCATGGCAGAAGCAGTGCCGCGGGATATGAAGCAGTAATGTACGTCTCTGCGGGATTTCGTAGTTGGAATAAAATCAAGCGCGGTAGATGAAGGTTGTTAGGGACTGTAAAAATATGATTTGATATTATATTTATATGTGGATTAAGGATTACCGCCTGTATGTCGCGCTTCATCGTTGTCCGCGCTGATCGCGACAGACGGATGATCCGTTGCGGGTGTCAGAACGTATCACGGATGACCAAGTACCCTGTAGCGACCAGTGACGACGATGGACCAGGCGGGGCTAAAAATGTCCCAGATACATTTTTGAACGCTTTGTCACCGCTCATATCGGCCACCTCATATCGGGTCAGATCATACGATGACGGGTACGAGTACACAATATAATCAATCAGTCCGTCGTGGCGGCCGCGGCGCGACGATGCCTCCGCTGGCTCCGATCGTATGCTGGCATGTACTACTGTAGTGCTATACGAGTGTCTTCAACCCCCCCCCCCCCCCCCCCCCCCCCCCCCCCACCCCCGCGCCTGCACGTACTGCATCGTGCCTTCGACGGCCGTAGTTTACTCGCTATTAGGCAGCGCTCCAGTGGGGTCGGAAAGCTGGGTACAGGTCCGGGTACCCGGGTAGGTAGGCGAGTGCTATCATCTTCGCTATTACGCGCTAGATAGCGACTGTATGCTAGAAATAGTATACTAGTCACCTACTAGTATTCAGATCAGATCAGAAAGCCGGGGGCGAAAAAACAAGTATTCAGATCGATCGATTTCGATCATAAATATTTTCAATCATTTACATTAGCATTATATACAGGATTTCCGATATCGCCTTCTGCTGCTAGCTCATGTAATTATATAATTATTACAGTAGTTCCTGTACTCGCGTACCCGGTATAGGATCATCGAGCATCAGCACGATCGGATGATCGTGAGGACGTGAGCACATCACGTGCTGACTTGATTTGATCGAACGGTTCACGATGGACAATTTGTCGGACAGATAGCCATCACGCCACGGAAAACCACAGGATCATCATCCGATATCTGCAGTCAGTTGCTTACTTAATCTCGAGATTATGGAAGGATTATATCGAGCCCACGAAAAAACGAATATGCGGCTAAAGTCAGACTGTACTCGTAACCTTCCCGGTTTGCCGCCGTGCATATCGGCAGGGCATGGCCCGCGCGGATGTCACAACGAGAACATCGTCGTCGATCACTTTATCCGTTTATTCTGTGTTATTCCAGATAGAATAATAAATCATTCAGGTAGTTGTCTGTGATTTATGTTGAAATTACTGTATTTAGCGCGGGTATTTTACCAGCGGGCAGACACGGGCTGGGTGCGATGGAGACGGTCGTCACTTTAGGTTAGGGACCTATCCGACCAGAACCTAGGCGAAACGTGGGGGATACTCTGCATGCCTTTGGGATAGCTTTCAGAATATATCCACCCCTAAAGTCTAAATAAACCGAACCTCACCTACCCGGTGGTGCTGTAGTAGTTAAGTTCGTTTTTCCCACACCCTAGCCCGGGGGGCTACCCAAGCCCCATCACAAGCACTCCTTTTTTGGCTGAGCCACGACGCTATAAATCAGTCAAACCAGGGGGTGAGAAGGTACGGTACCCAATAAAGAAGATGAATTCCGAGTTCTGCCCTGAATATCCTAGCCATAGTATAACCTAGTCTGAATCATAACTGCAAATCCTAGTTTTTTTCCCCCGCCCCGGGACAGGACTGGCACCAGTGAAACCCCTGCAGCGTCTCTACGACGGCCGTTTAGGCTGCAAACCCTAGTTTTCTCAACATATATACTGTATCTTGCTAGACAACAAATGGTGTCAAAACCTGTATCCTACGGATAGATTACGGTGCGTTTCAAACCCTGATCAGGTCACCTCATCCCTTGCCCAGCCTCGTGGCAGCGGATATCGCGCAACCTTCCTCTCGAGAGCGAACCCGAGCCTGCCCGCCATCACAGACACCAATACACAATGACCCGAGAAATCGACGCGCCGTCACGTACAGGTACCAACCAGTACATGGTGAGGGGCGCGATGGGGGAGAGGAGTGTGCCCGCGGAGATAGGTCGCGCACCTCCACCTCTGATCTCCTCACACCTCTGATTCCGTTTCACCCATCCGTCGCGACTATTTCACGATGGCTCCCACCATGATGACTGCTGCCTCTTCTGCCGTGGCCCCCACCCGGTGCGCCCTCCACACACCTCGCCCTCCACACCGCCTACCTGGCCGCCCCGCCCGGCACGCCAAATGCTCCGTCCCGAGCTGGCGCGCCACGGCGTCTTATCCTATTTGCCACTCTGGCGTTTCCGCGCCGGTCGTCGTCGTCCCCCCCGCCCCTCGCCCTACCGCCGGATCGTCACCGTCAGGGACACTGGCTCCGCCGCAGAGGGGCTGCCAACCAGCTACACAGCCTCAAACCTGGCTTAGCGACCGTTTTTCGTGCCCACCCCCCCCCCTTCTTTACTGTGCCTACTGGTGATCTTACGGCAGTTCTGCAGCTCTGTGCCGCCATCAAGCCGCCAGCCAGAAAATTCGTTACACAACCCTGTACATACCGTATTTAGAGAAGCCCTCAGCTCGACTTCTCCGCTGCCTGGTTGCTTCGCCCTCCAACTTTCCTCTCCCACGCTGCTCAGGCATGACCCAATTCGCCTCCCGGCTACTCTTGCGGCTTGGTCGGATCAACTTGCCCTCGACCGCTCCGTAGTAGTCGCCCCGCGAATCGTATCGCCCCCGCCTCCTGCTCGGTTTGCGATATTAGCCGACAGCCTCGCTCGCGAGCACCGCATTCACTTGATTCGCCGCACCCTGCCGCCTCGCGGCAATCGCCGTGAAGCTTAACTGGTGTTTGGGCAGGCTGGCATCATCCTCCGCCTTCATGGCCTCGCTCAACCGCCGGGCCGCCTTGTGCTGCGTGTGCTCAGCCCTCGCCCTGCCGACCTGCTGTGCGGCCTGAGCCCAGTGGGCGGCTGACTCGACTCGGTGCCCACCGCGGCCGCCGATCACCACGCTGACGCCCACCGCCCCCCCCCCCCCCCCCCCCCCCCCCGACTGTTCCTCGCGGTGCCCCCGTCCGCAGGGTGGCCGGCGTCTCCCGCCGCTCCAGCTCCTTCGCTGGCACGCGCTTCAACGCCAAGAAGGCCACCAAGGCCCAAAAGGCGGCGATCCGCACCGCCAAGGTTGAGGCCGTCACCGGCAAGACCTACGTGGCGGAGGCCGTCAAGGAGTCCACCACCATCAACAACTGCATCAACGCCATCCGCTTTCTGTCTATCGATGGCGTGAACGCCGCCAACTCCGGCCACCCCGGCCTCCCCATGGGCTGCGCCCCTATGTCCTACGTCCTGTGGGGCGAGGAGATGAAGTACAACCCCAAGAACCCCAAGTTCTTCAACCGCGATCGCTTTGTGCTGTCTGCCGGCCATGGCTCCATGCTGCAGTACTCCCTGCTGCACCTGTGCGGCTTCGACTCTGTCAGCGTGAGTGCCCTGCCCCCCTCCCCACCCTGCCCTGTGACAACCGAGCCCCGCCGCATCCCTGCGCAGCCCCCGCAGCTGTGGAGATCGATGTGATGCCATTTCGCGGGCGGCGATGGCAGGAGTCAGGCTCTGCTGATCCCGACCCTCCCTCCTCTTCCCTTTGCAGCTGGAGGACCTGAAGCAGTTCCGCCAGTGGGGCTCCAAGACCCCGGGCCACCCCGAGAACTTTGTGACCGCCGGCGTGGAGGTCACCACCGGCCCCCTGGGCCAGGGCATCGGCAACGCCGTCGGCCTGGCCGCCGCGGAGGCTCACCTTGCGGCGCGCTACAACAAGCCCGACACTGACCCCATTGTGGATCACTACACCTACTGCATCATGGGCGATGGCTGCAACATGGAGGGCATCTCCAACGAGGCTGCCTCCCTGGCGGGCCACTGGGGCCTGGGCAAGCTGATTGCGCTGTACGATGACAACAAGATCTCGATCGACGGACACACCGACATCTCCTTCACGGAGGATGTGTGCGCCCGCTACGAGGCGCTCGGCTGGCACGTGCAGCACGTTGAGGACGGCAACCTGGACATCGATGGCCTCCGCAAGGCCATCGCCGCCGCCAAGGCCGTCACCGACAAGCCCTCCCTCATCAAGGTGTCCACCCTCATTGGCTACGGCTCCCCCAACAAGGCCGACAGCCACGACGTGCACGGCGCCCCCCTGGGTGCTGATGAGACCGCCGCCACCCGCGAGAACCTCAAGTGGGAGTACGGCCCCTTCGAGGTGCCCGATGAGGTGTACGCCACCATGCGCGACGCCAAGGTCGAGGCCGGCGCCAAGATCGAGGCCGAGTGGAACGCCGCCATGGAGGCGTACGCCAGCAAGTACCCCGAGGAGGCCGCCGAGTTCAAGCAGCTGATCTCGTGCGCGCTGCCCGCCGGCTGGGAGTCTTGCCTGCCCACCTACACCCCCGAGGACAAGGGCCTGGCCACCCGCCTGCACAGCCAGGCCATGCTCAACGCCATCGCGCCCGCCGTGCCCGGCCTCATCGGCGGCTCTGCTGACCTGGCGCCCTCCAACATGACCCTCATGAAGATGTACGGCGACTTCCAGAAGGACACCTACGCCGAGCGCAACGTGCGCTTCGGCGTGCGCGAGCACGGCATGGGCGCGATCGCCAACGGCATCGGCCTGCACGCGAGCGGCCTGATCCCCTACTGCGCCACCTTCTTCATCTTCACCGACTACATGCGCGCCTCCATCCGCATGGCCGCGCTGTCCGAGACGGGCACCATCTTCGTGATGACCCACGACTCCATTGGCCTCGGCGAGGACGGCCCCACCCATCAGCCCGTGGAGCACCTGGCCTCCTTCCGCGCCATGCCCAACATCCTGACCATGCGCCCCTGCGACGGCAACGAGACCGCCGCCATGTACAAGGTGGCCATCGAGAACCGCACCCGCCCCTCCCTGCTGGCGCTGTCCCGCCAGGGCATGAACAACCTGTCCACCACCAGCATCGAGGCCGCCGCCAAGGGCGGCTACGCCGTCAAGGAGTGCGACGGCGAGCCCGACTGCATCCTGCTGGCCACCGGCTCGGAGGTGCACATCGCGCTCAACGGCGCGGAGATCCTGGAGAAGGAGGGCAAGAAGGTGCGCGTGGTGTCGATGGTGTGCACGGAGCTGTTCGACGAGCAGACCCAGGCCTACAAGGACTCGGTGCTGCCCCCCTCCGTGACCGCCCGCGTGGTGGTGGAGGCCGGCTCCTCCTTCGGCTGGCACAAGTACGCCGGCGACAAGGGCCAGTTCGTGTGCGTGGACGACTTTGGCGCGTCCGCCCCCGCCGACATCATCTACAAGGAGTACGGCATCACCCCCGAGAACGTGGCCGCCAAGGCCAAGGCCTGCATGGCCTAAGCGTGCCCGGCGCTCCCTGCCGCTGCCCCCCACTCCCCCAGCTAGTAATTCTTAGCGGGCTGGTCGCGGGCGGCCACGCATATGCTGACCCCACCCACCAGCTATTAACTTCATCCCAATGGTCTTGTAAAAAGAGGCGAGTCACACCATACCCACCACCGGAAGCAGGGTGGCGGGCTCTGGGGAGCTAGCATTGGCCGCGGGCGGAGGTGGCGAATTCAGGCGCGCAGCTGTGGCGGCCGATGTTAGGCGCGTGGGTTGCCAGTTCCATGTGCTCCAGAGCTGCGGGCGGAGTGCCGGCTGAAATTAGCTTTACTGTCAGGCAGAAGCACCGCTCGCGATCCAGCGGGTGGTAGGACATTCTGGTGAACGGGGAGAGCGAGGTAGAAGGCTGTGCCGCAATGCGTATGTGTATGTGCGGGGGGGGGTGATGAAAGGAAGTTCACCTTTCACGTTCACCTTTCGTTGCCTCTCTCGCTTCACCTCTCGTATGCCTTTCTTCACGTGCGAAATTGGCATACCGGAGTGTCAACGAAGTGTGTGTCAGTGGATTTTATGGGGGATCCCATGCCAGCCGCAGATGTCGCCCCTCGTGGAGCTGGGATGCCGTGCGCCTATATGCCAGCGTGTGCATGGCCAATATTATGGTTGACTACGAGAGGGCGTATTCACACGTGGTGCGTTCCGGACATATGGCTATGTTACTGCTGCGTTACCACTCGATGTGCATCGCGCGATCGGGTGGTTGGCAAGCAGCGGCCTGGACCAACGGCAGCGACAAGACAGCAGCCGTGCAAACGGGCAACAGTTTTGGAGGGCCAGCAGTACAAAGTACACAGAGCCACTCTTCCAGCATTTTTGGATGCATGCATACGTCATATATAGTGCTTTGTTGAATGCAGTGCCAAGCGGGTAGAGCATGCCGGGTGATGCACGTCCTGTGTTTTTGCGCGACCCTCCACGAGGCTCAGTTGTACTGTACTGTGTGCGTATGATCGGATCCCGTATCCAGCGATCTGAACGTAACTTACAATCCTACTCGCGCTCGCCATCTGTTCATATCTATTTCATGAGTGGAGGATCGTTTCATCGGTGCATTGTACCAAATGTCGATCTGCAATGACGACCCAAGGCCTCTATTGACGATCTGCCTGTATAGCGCCAGTGCCTCTGAAGGTGCCTCTTCCCGGACGACAGCACAATGGCTGCAGAGAAGAAAAACCCCTAATCTCTGCGTTTTTGTCGGTGCCTGTAGCGTGGGGAGAAATTCACAGGCGGTAAGAAAGTGTCCATCGTCTTTTCCAGTCTTAATGTGGACAAACTAATATAGCGATTTGTCCGAACTTCAGTGCCATCAGCAGATGACCCCCCAAGAAAAGCTGGGAAGGGACCCTAATGTTCTGAGGGTAAGTTAGGGTTAATTAAACGTCTGTTGATGTCTACAATGGTCAGTAGATCCGTTTTAACGTCGTAATGCACTTGACCGTAAATATACGTTTCGCGAATAAATCGCAAATAAACGATTGTAAAATACGATGTAACGTGCCCGGTTACAGATAAGGGAGGGGTTGTATTTTTGGCCTAGTATATACAAAGTTGTGGAGGCTGATATTATGTATGCTGCTGGACAAGTGGCGGTAATAACCCGTGCTGGAGAGAGCAAGTAATGCACGGGTCAGGGCAGGTGGTATGTGCGCCTCAGGCGGGCTTGAGACACCGCAAGAAGTGGATTTGGAGGGTGTACCTGCCGTTACTTGGTGAAGCTGCTGCTGGTTAAACCCCAAATAAAGTCATCGTGTGGTCGGCACGTGAGGATGAGGCCCAGGATTTTGATACTTGAATCATAGTTGTCATGGGGGCAATGGAGCTTTGCAGCGTGAACTACATTATTTGTCTGGAAGCTGGGACAACGGGCCAAAGAGAGGGCTAACTGTGCAGCAGGGCAGTCTGGACGCCCGGGGAGGGCAACGCTACAAACGTTAGCTACAAACCCAAATTTACCCCATGGACATTTAAACCGTTCAACATATATATTAGTGCTTTCCCAGGCGTGAAGTCGCCTTGAGTACACACTTTCGTACGGCCCCGTTGGCCCTTGTACTGTTGGTAGGATGAGTCGATGTGTCTAGATGCACCCCCACCAGCTTTCAGGGCAAGGCTACCTGCATGTCAGTTGCTCCCCCACCAGCTTTCAGGCGCATGACCGACTGCTGCTTGTCAATTGCCCCCCCCCCCCCCCCCCCCCCCCGCCCCGCCGCAACACACACACATACACTGGTTCACAGTTGCGGTGTATACGTATACTACAGCCTATGCTACGAGTTCGTCGTGTGCACCCGATGCTACAAGTATAGGTGCGATATCACGCGGCCGATTCATGAGCGTTGCGGTGTGCTTTTGAGGCGGATGTCGCCTCAATTGCGACACCCGCATCAGCCAGTTCAAGCGGCCAGTCGCGTCATCCCCGTTCATGCGGCGCACCAGGGAACGCGTGCTTTATCACTTCGCAACACATGCGGCAGCGTTGCAACCGGCCGCCGGAGGATAGCGAGCGCCAGAGCGCACCCGCGTCGGGGTGACTCTACGCACCCAAACGGCGGGAAGTCACAAGGTGTCGTCGATTGTTACAGAAAGCGGGACATCACGCGCCGCGCCGATGGGCGGGCGAAATTGGGCAGGCGGTTTGTACAGTCCATACGAAATTTGAAATTAAGATAGAAAGCAGGTGCCGACAGATTCCCTCCAGCGGCAGCACGGAATCGGGTCGGCGGAGGGGGCGAGTCAGTGGGAATTGGCAGCGGCGCCGTTGCCGCGGGCATCGCTCGGGTGCGACAGGACGGCTGGAACACTGACCGCAGCATGCGCGGGCTTGATTCATGGGGCTTCCGCCGAGAGGGGGAGGGGGGGGGGGGGGGGGGCGCTGCGGACGGGTTGGGTTTGTACAGCGTTTAGCGCATTGGCGGTGGCGGTGGCTGCCAACTGGCACCGCCGGTCGAGCTGTAGCCGGCGCCGGTGGTGGACGAGGGTCCGAAGTTGGGCGGCGGAAGCGGGGGCGCGGAGGCGCCGGCCAGCGGGGCGAGCTGGCCACCGGCCCCGGGCCGCCGCACCGGCGACGGCAGCGGCTGCTGGCCGGGGGAGGGCGGGCCGCCGGGCGGCGCATTCCCGGGCGCGCCGCTGCTGAGCCGCCGCGCGATGTAGTCCTGCTGCTCCTTCAGGATGGTCTCAAACTCGTTTCGCGCGTCCTCCTCCTTCTGCCGGCGCGCATGCGCGCTCTGCTCCATCCCGCCCGGCGCGCGCGGCGGCTGCAGCGGCCCCCCAGCGGCCAGCCCCGGCTGCGGCGGCCCCATCTGGTAGTATGCCGACGGCGACGGCAGCGAGCCCGGGGCGGGCAGCGGCGCCGCGGAGCCGGGCGGCGTGAGGGGCTGCTCCGCGGCAGCCGGCTGCGCCGCGGCCATGGCGCCAGCGGGCGAGCCGCCGAGCGACGGCGCCGGTGGGACGTACGGCTCGATGGTCTGCTGTTCGCGGCGGCGGATGTTGCAGAACAGCAGCGCCGCGGACACGCAGGAGCCCACCAGCACCACGAGGCCGACCGTGAAGACGACGATGACGTTGGTGCTCCAGAAGTACCAGCCGCCGGTGGGGACGGGGTCCACGATGGGCGGCGGCGTCAACGGGGGCGGCGGGGCCGCCACGAGCGGCGGGCTGGGTGGCGGGGCGGACGCGGACGAGACGACCTGCTGGATGGCGGACTGCGAGCTGGCCGGCAGCGCCTCGGCAGCGATGGAGGCCTCCAGCGCCTGCATGGAGTTGGCGCTCTTAAAGCTCGCGGCGTCCGTGGCGCCCGAGCCCAGGGAGGTCACCGCGCCGGCGAACGAGGTCTGCGCCACGCGGTTGACCTTGCTCATCGCCGTCAGCAGCTCGGCGGGGTCGGTGACATCAGCCGCAGCCGCAGCCGCAGCCGCGTTGAGGTCCGCCGTCGCGGACGCCAGGGAGGACACGGCCGAGTTCAGCGGCGCGGCGCCGAGCGCGAGGAGGTGGCGCGTGTTGCCCGCGGGCGGCGGCGGGCACGACTCGATCTGGCGCTGCGTGTCGCGCAGCAGCAGCTCCATGACGCTCTCGTCTGCGAGGTCCAGCACCGTGCCGCTGCCCATCGCCGCGCCGCCCAGCTCCACGATCGCGGAGAACGCACCAAAGGCGGCGTCCACAAACGGGGTGTCGCAGGCCTCCGAGAACAGCGAGGCGGCGGCGACGGCGAAGGTGTTGACCTGCGACAGGACGGTCAGGACGGCGGCGCGCTGCTGGAAGTCCTCGCCGGTGCTGTCAGCGATGCCGTCCAGGGGCTGGTAGCCCAGCAGGGACACGCCCTCCGGCAGCGTCAGTCCCAGCACCTGCGCCACGCCGCTGGCCCGCGTCAGCAGCTCCGCGGTGGGCAGCCCGGCGATCTCGCCGTTACTGCTGTCCAGCGAGAAGCCGACGATGGTGGACAGCGGGCTCAGCACGAGGCCGGCGCCGTTGTTGTCGAACGCCATGTTGCTGCGCGTGGGAGCAAAGAGGGGGTACTGGAGGGGGAGGCCGGTGAGCACGTCGCGGCAGCCCCCCTCAGCGTCGGAGGGCGGCATATACAGCGCGCCGTCGGCGTCGCCGTAGAGGGTGATGGTGAAGGAGCCGGTGTCGGGGTCCGAGGCGCTGCCGGTGGCGCCCCTGGGCGCGCTCTGCCAGCTGCCGTCCTCCAGCTGCTCGAGGCCGTCGAGGAGGTGGACAACGCAGTCGGCGTAGGGGCCCAGGGCAAACCCGGTGCGGGTGCGCAGGACGGGCGCGGGCGGCAGCGGGGGTGACGGGGCTGGGGGCGGCGGAGAGGGGGGCGGGGGGCTGTCGGGTGGCGGTTGGGGCGGGGATGGAGGCGAGGGCGGCGGGCAGGCGGGCTGGGTGTCGCCGCCGCATGGCGCGGGGGGAGGCGGGGCGGGCGTGGGCGCGGGGGTGGGGGCGGGGGTGGCGCAGCTGTGGGCGCGGGCGTGGGGGCGGCGGTTGTCCCGGGAATGGGGGTGGGTGTGGGAGTGGGGGCCGGAGTGGGGCTGGCTGGGGGGATGATCACCCCCGGCGTGGGGGCGGCGGTGGGCGGCGGGGAGGGGGGTGGGGGGCTGTTGGGTGGCGGCGGGGGTGGGGACGGAGGTGAGGGCGGCGGGCAGGCGGGCTGAGTTTCGCCACCGCACGGCGCGGGGGGAGGGGGGGCGGGAGTGGGTGGGGGCGGGGGTGCTGCCGTTGGTGGGGTCTCGGGGTCGGTGGCTTCCGGAGCGGGGGTGGTGATGCCGCCCAGGCCGTAGAACAGCGTCCCCTCCTCGTCCTCCGGGGCGGGTCTCGGGGTCGCGGAAGGCGGCATCGGGGTGGGCGCTGCTGGAGCGGGCGTGGGCGCTCCGGGGGCGGGTGTTGTCGCTCCGGGCGCGGGCGTCGGTGCTGATGGGGTGGCAGCGGGAGTGGGGGCAGAAACAGGCGGCGTGGCGGCAGGCGGGGTGCTGACTGGGGTGGGCGCAGGCGTAGGAGAGCCGCCAGGCCCCGGCACGGTCGCTGCAGGCGTCGGGCTCGAAGGGGGAGTCGAAGGCGGGGGATTTGTGGGAGAGGGCGAGGCAGTGGCTGAGGGAGCAGGGGTGCTGGGCTCCGCCTCCCCTTCCTCGACCCCCAGGCCGTAAAAGCTCAGCATAACCTCGCCGACGTCCGGCACATCCGGTGCCGCGGTGGGGGCGGGCGTCGCGGTGGGGCTGGGCGTGGTGGTGGGGCCTGGCGTGCTGGGCGTTGGCGTCGACTCCGGCTCGGGAGTAGTAGTGGTGACCGGTGCGGCTGGTGTCGGCGCCGGCTCCAGGTCGACAAGGCCGTAGAAGTCGACGTGCTCGTAATCGGCGAGGAGGGCGCGTCTTGCGGCCCGCGGCCCGCCTAGTCGCCCGGTCGCCGCCGCGCCCCGGGAGCCGACCGGCTGCCACGCCCACGCGCGACCTGTCAGGGGCACACACGCCATGCATCAGCGGCTTTCCAGGTTTCTATGCCATCTGGTGAGCGGAAAAGGTGCAGGAAATCTCGGGACGCCGGCAGTAAGGGCAGGCGGTGGGGCGGGTGACGGCGGCAGGTGAGTGGGTAAGCGGATCGTACGGGCGCGCCAGGACGAAACGGGGAGTAACAGGCTAGTACGCTAGATCACGAAATAACAACACGGCCCACTCGCCAGTACGCACACTGGCACGGGATCGATAGCTTCCATTGCCGACAGCTAAGAAGATGAGTCCCAGAATCTACCCTCACTATGCTCTTCCTTTGGATTGCCCTCCCTGTGACCCGCGAGCAGTCGCAGCACCGTGACATCAGCCGCGCGCGAGCCGGGCGCTAAACGTCGTGAAGTGACATCCGCCGGCGGATCAAACGCGCAGCACGCGCATCACCTGCCGAAGCGGCTCCCCCTGTCAGAGTTGCAGCAGCCAGCCAAATCACGGCCACCAATGTCATCTGCAGTGCGACGCGACTGCTGGATATTCTGGACGCCATGATGGTAGGGATGGCGCGGCTGCGCCTGCAGCTGCTTTCGTGCCGCGAGTGGGGTGACGGAAAGTGATATCGCGGCAGGGTTTGGCGCGGCCGGTTTCCTGGTTGCCGTACCTGCACAGAACCGCGCCGGGCGGCGCGGGGCGGGGCGCGGTGCTGTAATACCGCCCGCCCGCCTGTACGCCGCGCTCGATCATGATGCGCTCGAGCTGATGCGATAGTCGCTATATCGAGATAAGCGCTACAGGGTAGTCGTAAGCAGGATTATCAGTTTTAAAAATTGTACATAATGCTTACCGTGAACCATTTTTATTATTGCGTGTAATCCTTAGTCATATTACTATAAGGATAATCCTTACCGTACCCTTGGGGTTTGAAAACAAAACAAAGTTATTTCAACATTCAATAATCTCACCCGGATAGTGTACATATCTGATGGTCGATACGCGCAGCAGCAAAGGGAGATATAGCTACACACCCCACAAAAGTCTTGCCCCCCCCAAAACACACAACACGTGGGAATTCACTGCAGCACGGGTATACGGCGATATTATTGGATGCCGATTTAGATACCAACCAACCGAAGATACAACCAATAATAGCCACTGGGCGCATCGTCTTAAATTGGTTAATGTTGGTAATGTTGGCGCGGAGATGTGTGTGACAAACGTGGTATAACAGTTGCAATAGGCCCCCATTTTTAGCATAATTGTAAGCGGGTTCGGAGCATATAAATAACGGTTTTCGCAAGTATAGGTGCGATTTTCTTCCATATTCGCCGACATACTACTGGTGTCCACCCCGTGTTGTTTATTGCTGAGTATCGCTGAAAATGAGTCTCTGCGCGAGAGGGTACATGTATGTGAGCACCGTGAGTGTTGGAAAAGAATGATGCAATTGCAGTTTTGGGAGGACTAGGATAGTGTTCGTAGAGGCATATCTTCGTAAAACGGTGTCGGATCGAGGCCGCGTACGAGGTCGCGTTAAAATGCGCGTGGCAAAAAGCGCTTTCATGTAAGGCAGGGGATTTTCATTCTTCGCGTTCAGAATTTCCATTTGCTAACGTTTCAAGGGTGTGCGAGCCCCACAACACTTTGGAGCCCAATGTTAGGCCTGGTAACGGGCACCTATAAGTAAGGTGCAACCCATAGTGCCTCAGACTCGAGCCCACTAAAGATCTGACCTCAAGTAAGCAAACAACTACTCTTCATTATAGCGTTCCTTTCACCAATATAGCAGGCATTGTTAGTTGCTCGCAATGTGTAGAAACTTCTGCGTTTTCGCAACAATCGGTGCTTCGGCACAATGCCTACCTATCTTTCCTCATCCCACACCTCCCACCCATATCCGAAGGACTTTGATATGGGCTATCCACATGGTGAAGCTTGGGCCATATAGCGCGTCGCGTGTTATTGATTCTACCAATAGAATTCAATTTTTGGCCCTTCCGAGCACTCGCAAAGCTGTAGGGGTAGTGGCGTGTGCACGGATGCGATGCCACGTCATCATCCAAATGGCACGACACTCCCACAATTCATTCATTTACTATCATATTATCCATGCATACAACCATGGGGGCATGCGCAACCCCATGAAGCTGAAACGCAGCATGCAATAATCGCAATATGCAATTTTCTGTTGAAAACGGCATTTTTCACTATGAGCGGAAAAAGAGCACTACAGAAAATGATGCATCAGCGCGACGTTTCGGAGGGTGCGCTGCAGCCAAGGTCATGGAAGCTACGCTTCGGTATAAGTTAAAAGACTACACGTGGTTTGGCTATGTGCTATAGTGCTCAGCGATGCGTCCACATGCAGATTTGTGTAGGGCTAAAACTTTGTGGCAGAGTGTATATGTTGCACCTGAGTAGGAGACCACCGCTCTATATACCAAGCGGACTACTACAGACAACGAGGACTGTCGTTGTCAGCGCACTGCGCGCGCTTGACTGCCGGATATTCGCACCAAAATCGCGCCGCCCGCCGCCCGTACATATACATGTACATGTGGTTGTAAGATGAGTTCGTTAGCAAAGGCATACGGAGCCACTTTTGATCCAAATGGTAAACTATTGAACATATAATACTTCCCATTCAACTAGAAGGCCACATAAGGTTTTGCAGAGGGATGGAACTCTACACGACCGAAGCCAGATTTCAAATCAAAAGCAATAATGTGATAACATGTCATCATAACCAAAACCTTGTAAACCTGCCAACTCGGAATCCTCGCACCGAATTCGAGACTACCAGAGATGTCACCAGAGATGCCATCCTTAATTCCATCCCACAGCTGTATAACAGTTGTTTTCCTCGAAATCTGCATGCAAAAGGGGCAAGAGATGTTCATGGTACCATCCATTGTCTATCTAGTTTTGGATAAAAGTGAAGCTGCACGCAGGCCCAGCGGTCACTGCCTTTTGGCTATGTGCTATAGTGCTCAGCGATGCGTCCACATGCAGATTTGTGTAGGGCTAAAACTTTGTGGCAGAGTGTATATGTTGCACCTGAGTAGGAGACCACCGCTCTATGTACCAAGCGGACTACTACAGACAACGAGGACTGTCGTTGTCAACGCACTGCGCGCGCTTGACTGCCGGATATTCGCACCAAAATCGCGCCGCCCGCCGCCCGTACAGATACATGTACAGCCGGTTGTACGATGAGTTCGTTAGCAAAGGCATACGGAGCCACTTTTGATCCAAATGGTAAGCTATTGAACATATAATACTTTCCATTCAACTAGAAGGCCACATAAGGTTTTGGTACGCTACTGCATATGTACAATGTAGCTAGGGACTAGGATATGCCTTAGTACTTTAGCACATGCCATCATGCATAGTCCGCACTAGCTCGGCGCACGCGCACCAGGCACCGCATTGCATGCTTAGATGCGTGCGATGCCCAGGCGGGCCCTGTCACTTCTTTGTACTTCTTAGCCACTCTCCGCGCTTCATGCTCCCTCCCACAGTCCCCGGCTCGCGCCGGGACCCGCGATGGTGGGTTGGTAGGGACGCTGTGCACAACAGGTTACGGGCCCTTTGATAGGGAGGATGGTTTGACGAAGACGCAGGAAGTCCGTCTGGACGCGAGTCTGGACATTAAATAACTGAGATCACCGGCGGTGGGAACCAGTTCTCAACACTCAAGCAACGACTGGACGTCGCACGCGCGGCGCAAGGTCGCCTCAAGGTTCGTCGCGCACGTTCACAGAAATAAGCGGACACTACCCGGAAGCGGGCTACCATTACGCCAGCGACCGCCATTTACGGGCTCGCCAGCTACCAAGAAGCCATCGAGAGCCGCGTATTGCAGTTCCCACCCAAACTCGCGGTTTCTCGGCTCGGCCGATCGAAACTTCGGGCAACGCTCATCATCGAGCAGTCAGAAATTCGCATATCTACTCTCGGACCCTGGAATCCCTAGCTAGCACCACGCTCGGACGGCAACATGGGCGGCAGCACGGGCGTCGGCTACTATGCATCCCACGCCAGCTACCGCGCCGCTGCGCGCTCCCATGTGCACTGCCCTCAGTGTTGTGCCCGCTCGGCTCGACCAACGGGAAACTTGTATGCAAAGCTCGGCACACCAGCGCGCCGATAAGAAGGGGTCAGACGCGACTTTTAGTCCGCTCAACAGCCAGCGCAGTCAGACTCTCTAGAGGGCAAGCCTCGACCCACGCCGAGGGGCATGGCGGGCTGCCTCTCTAAGCTAGCGACCACTAGCGCCGTTAACTCTTCTACATATTAAGCTCGGCACACCGGCCAAGAGCCAGGCGGCCGCCAAGCTCCCGGGAGCTTGCATCATTTCCGGAGAAGCGTCACTCGACGCAAGCAAGCTTCATTCGACACCGTCCGGCTATAGTTCACGCAGTTTGACTTCCTTGAGGACCAGCCCCGATCCACACCGAGGTCAGGGTATGGCGGATTGCCTCTCTATAGGCTAGCGACTAGCGTGCGTCAGCAACCGGACCCCCTGCATGGAGCATCCCTTAGCGACATAGAGGGGGGTGTGGACATCAGTGTTGGTACACTATTGCATATGTACAATGTAGCTAGGGACTAGGATATGTGTTGACATCAGTGTTGGTACGACACTACTTTATGGATGTGGATTTGTGGATTTGTGGATGTTGGATGTTTGAAAAAGCTTGTGGACTTGTGGATGTTTTAGCTCGGCAATGCACGGATACATCCGGAGCAGTTTTGATGATGCAGGGTTTATAATATACTAGTGTTGTAACAACGTTCATACGGCCATCACAACTAGATTTGTTGTTTTAATTGCCTTTTTCTTCCTTAGAAAAAAGCGGGGGTAAGACCGGATAGTGGTAAAACAATATGCTGAATTCCAAACAGTACTTAGTACTGTACTGGAAAAGCCGTTGCGACGCGTACAAACGCGCCTGGCCCCATGTTTGCGTGGGCGCTATCCTTGGCGACGCCACGTCGGTTTTAGAGGCTCCATTCGACATCACCCGCCGCGGAACCCTAGCCGCGGGCCGCCATTGGGCATCACAACACCCACTCTCACCGCAGTCACCCCCACCATGCCCGCCCTGAAACTGATTGGTAGCGTTATGTCAGCATGCGTCAGCATCGACAATGAACGCGCGCCAATTCAAGCCGTCGTGGAGGAAAGCGACGGAGTTCGGCCCGACGGTGACATGCTCGGAGGTTAATATTATGACAGTGTGACAATTATACGGTACATAAGGCCATTCCGACAAAATGACATGGTTTAGGTTACACTCCCTCGATTTTGAGCCCCCCTCTGTTTGTTTGTAATGTTTTTCTAGTACTTAATGTACTGCGGCATACTATGTAATTCATTATGACATGTGGCATGACTTCCAACAACAGCGCGATGCACCATATGAACTGCTGTTTGTATGTATTGATATGCAGTCATATATATATATTCTAGCGATCCCCAGCTCGAGAACATATTCTGCGCACTTTTGGGTTGGTGGTATACATGCACTGCGGCCATATTGTGCGGTAAACACTTCGGTGTACAACAAATATATACTCGGATAGCAATCGCCACGTTTCGAGCTGCAAATTATACCATGTGCTGGATATATGTAGTCCACTATGCCACCATGATTGGAGCTGGAATAGCCACCATATTGGGCAGCATCCGGGCGTTGCGGCGACGGTTTCAGCACTGGTTTCGGAGCCTTTTTTGCAGCCGCGTTGTTCCCGGCGAGCATTCCGTGTGTGGGGGCCCTAGCTACCCCCAAACTATTTGTATGCGCTGATATAAAGTCATATATATATTCTAGCGATCCCCAGCGCGAGAACAGATTCTGCGTACCTTTGGTTGGTGGTGTACATGCACCCCCATATTGTGCGGTAAACACTGCGGTGTACGCTACCGAGCGGCAGCAAATATATACTCGGATAGCAATCGCCGTGTTTCGAGCTGCAAATCATACCATGCGCTGGCTATATGTAGCCCACTATGCTGTGACAATTATACGAGTACGATATACTACGAGTTAGTACCTGTGTGTACTAGTACAATGTGTACCTGGGACTACGAGTATATGTACTGTATAATGCTGCCGTGTGGTAAGCGTTGTGTTAAACAATTGTTCTATCCGGCTGAGACTGCCACGCGTTGTGCTTCGGAGCCGGATTGATACCGCCTCAATTGTTACAAGGCGCCAGCATCCTGATGTAAGGTTCACCAGTTCGAACCCCGCTGATGTCGAGAATTGAATTCTCGCAGGGGGGGGGGGGGGGGGGGGGCGGAATGTAGTGTGACAATTATACGAGTACGATATACTACGAGTTAGTACCTGTGTGTACTAGTACAATGTGTACCTGGGACTACGAGTATATGTACTGTATAATGCTGCCGTGTGGTAAGCGTTGTGTTAAACAATTGTTCTATCCGGCTGAGACTGCCGCAATGCCACCATGATTTGAGCTGGAATAGCCACCATATTGGGCAGCATCCGGGCGTTGCGGCGACGGTTTCAGCACTGGTTTCGGAGCCTTTTTTGCAGCCGCGTTGTGCCCGGCGAGCATTCCGTGTGTGCCCCCCCCCCCCACTCCCCCCAATCTGTTTGTATGTGCTGATATGCAGTCATATATATAGTCTACCGATCCCCAGCGCGAGAACAGATTCTGCGCACTTTTGGGTTGTTGGTATACATGCACTGCGGCCATATTTTGCGGTAAACAATGCGGTGTACGCTACCGAGCGGCAGCAAATACATACTCGGATAGCAATCGCCACGTTTTGAGCTGCAAATCATACCATGTGCTGGCTATATGTAGCCCACTATGCCACCCTGATTTGAGCTGGAATAGCCACCATATTGGGCGGCATCCGGGGGTTGCGGCGACGGTTTCAGCACTGGTTTCGGAGCATTTTTTGGTGCTGCGTTGTGCCCAGCGAGCATTCCGTGTGTGGGGGTCCTAGCTAACCCCAAACTGTTTGTATATGCTGATGTGCAGCATGCGCACCTCGCGTTGTTCCCGTGCAGCACACTTGAGAATAACAAAAAGAACGGCGGGATATGGGCGCCGATGCGGAAGCCCCCCCCCCCCCCCCCCCCGACGACTGTCTAGAACGATTCTTCGGCGGCAAGTTTGAAATGTGCAAGCACGGAGACGAGCCGGATCCCGGTAAAGCTGCGAATAGACTACACAAGCTGCTCCGCGGCAACGGCACCTGGACGACGAAGGGCAGGTCGCCCATCGTGTTCGCTTATCCCAGCGCCCTCAAAACTGCAATGTCAGCATACGATAGGTAGGCTTCGGCCGGGAGGGCAAGGGGTTAATACTTCCACACTGTAATCATGTGGTTTTTCTTCATGATTGACATCTCCTGTGCATGTTATCCCTGAGGCAATAGCTTGCCGGCCAATGTGTGCTTGCATGACATCACCATCAATTATATAACCGCCCAATTGCATATTTTTGAGGTGCTTTTTACAGTACTTTGTAGTACATGTGGATGCAACATGAGAGAAAAAAGAGGAGCTCAGAAAAAAAGGGGCGGGCACCTTAAACGACAAATCAAGTTGTGATGGCCTAAATTGTACCTTTTGTAGGTCGCTTATTTCGGTATTTGTATATGTCAAACGGTGGCATCATTTTTTGACAGCTACGGTGCCAGTAGTACTGCTTTTATTATCTACCCGAAGCTAAGTCCCGAACCGTAGAGTACGGGTACATGTTCGCTGAGGACGCCGTTATATGTGGCGGACGACGGTGATTTTTGACTTTCTGCTTAATGTCCGGCGGCTTCTATTCCTGCTGGTATATTTTCGTGTAATTGAATCCACGAGGTACAGGTATGCCGGAGTACAGTACTGTCTTTTGCTCATTTAGGTGCGACCATTTATGCCATGCTGGCAAGGATTGTTCGCTTCCCCACATAAACAAAAAAATGACAATTGCACAATCAGTAGAGGGCGGTAATAAGCACAATCGGGGTCCCGCATGCGTGGCCAAGCGTGCGGAAAGAACACACTGCGCAGCGCTAGCCTGCTCAACGTCTAGTCGCTATAATATCATTTAATCATATCGTGACGCTATCATATTATTGTTCAACGCTATTTATATTGCATCCAGGATATGCTCGCGCCACCTACTTGCATGAGCTTGTTCCGCCCCCGGGACTGCGGGACGGACAGAACGACGACTGGAAACCATGGCAAACACTTTGGTATTTCAGAAATAGCAGCAGTATAATAAAAAAAAGGTTTACATGATTTTTCCTCTCTAACGAGTCCTGAGGTTGTATGTTATCTGTTTGCAATTGATTTGAGAACCCAGCATGCATGCATGCTCAAGCGGGGGGTGGGAATGTTATGGAAAATAGAGGCCAGGTATCTCCCGACTCGCAAGAGGGCGGCTAAAATGTTAAATGATTCCACGGAGGCTGAGCGATTGGGCGATCGTTGGGGTGCCTGGTCAGGCTCGTCTGCAACTTCGATTCCTCCCGCGACACGGGAACCTACAGCCGCGCCGCTGGGGTTTCCAGATACGGGGCCAAAAACTCGCAGGACACCGTATCCATCCACGACGTCCCAAAGGGCCACAGCCCCTGCAGGAAGGCGACGTGGCCTCCGCGTTTGGTCACTGCCAGCACCGTGTTGGGGTTGTCTTTGCACTCAGGAAGCGGGAGGCGCCTACGGGACACCCCAAAACCAGTCAAAATACGCACAGGCAGCACAGGCAACAGCATGGGTCGACAAGAAAATGGAATCGCGGAGGCGGTTTCCGGAAAGTCGACAAACGACAGGCATTCTCTCACCCGAGGAATGGGTCATCTTTTGAAATGAGAAACAGGGACGGTGTCTGTATCTTCTCAATGAAATTCACGCTCGACCCATCTTCATAGTACCTGATGTGGCGGGCAACCAAGCATGACACAAGACCAGCTCGTCAGTGCTCTCGCACTCGCCGACGGTCAAGAACAACCCGCCAGCCCCATCTGGCGCAATCTCAAAGCAGATCGTGACTGCTTGCACGGAGCAGGGTATGACAGCAAGCGCACAGTCCCTTCGCTGGGGCAGCCCACAGGAGGGGCGGCGCACTCGTGGATGTTCTTGTAGCCAAACAGCTCGCACAGGACAGACTCCTCAAAGTGGCGGATGGTCCAGCACTCAGCCACGGCATCCAGATTCAGCTTCTCCTCCAGCTGGTCCTTGTGATCATGGACGTACTTCTTCAGCAGGGTGGCCAGTCCCAGGTTGTAGACCCAGCCCATGGTGAATGGAGTCTCAACCTGAGCAACATAAGCGTGCAGATGTGAGTCAATGGCCGGGACTGTTGGGTGTCAGTACATTCGGGCTACGCTAATTGTAATCTCATTGCTTCTTGCAGCCAACCTTGAGAGAGAGAGAGAGAGAGAGAGAGAGAGAGAGAGAGAGAGAGAGCAGGCTTGCATGGAGCTGTAGGTGGTTGGAGGGCATCGCGGCATCCCAGTTGGGTGGGCTGCTAAGCCAACCATGGTACTACACTGAAGTTATCGGCCTGGCCGTGTCATGCTCAAGCACATATTAGAGCATGATTATCAGCGCCTTGTTTGCAAGCGTCATGGCTGTATCGGTCACCTTGGGATCCGTATCATGTGGCGGCACAATACAGTCAGCAGTCGTGTGTGCGTAAAGGCAAAGAGAGCTACCAATGTCCGAAACACCGCGCTTGATGTATTTAATAAAGTTTCCAATTGTTGAACGAACCCCCGGACTGCTTGCTGCACATTGTAAGATGTGGCCGATGCCTTATACATACGTAGCTACATTGTCGGAGTTGGCTGCGCGTAGATCGGTGCTGGTAGAGGGCAAAAACGAGGAAACCATGTGCTTGAGAGGCTTCGCACTACAGCTGGGGTAGGGGCGAATGATGGCGTTAATAATCACAAAGCAGCACTGGTGCCATGAGCTTCTGCCACGCTGGCTCGGGTTTCAGCCATCGGGACTTTGCTTGGCGCATTGTCTCCGAGCTGCTTGAGCGCGTCCCTGGACCAGGCCCTCTTGAATCGCCCGCCGACGTGGCTGCCGAGCTTGATGCCCTTTTGAATCGTCTTGATCGTCTCTGCCGCCACGCTGTAAGACAGGCCGGCCACCTGGTCCGACAGCACAGACGGCGGCCACTCGCACTGCTTGATCTCGGCGTTGTCCAGGAACCTTTCCGTGGCGGCTTCCCAGGTGAGGCTGGTGCGTTCCTCCGGGCTGAGAGGGTAAGGGGCTTCCGTGAGCGCCCGGCTCACGCATGCCACAAACTCGGCGGGGGAGGTGTATATCAGGCAATTGCGGAAGCTGCGGAAGAAGTCGTTCTCTGGGTGGTCCGCGACCACGATCCACTTGCCCATGGCGAGGGCTTCTGCCGATGTGGTAGCCACTACGTCTGACAGTGACGGGTTCACAAAGCACTTGTATCCCTGCAGCTCGGGGGCCAGATGGTCGCGAGAGCCATGGAAGGTGCACGCCAGCTGGCGGACACGGGCCTCCTCCTTGATGACCGCCAGGTCCTCCCCGGAGCCAAAGACATCCAGATGAATGGGGGCTGCCTGGCCGCCAGAGCCCTGTGTGGCTTCGCGGTCGTGTGACATAAGCTGCAACAGCTCGCGGTAGCCCTTGCCCCAGACCGCCTTTCCGATGAAATACGCCCCCTTGGTGAAGTAGGAGGGCCCCTTGGCGGCAGCGGCATCGCCCTGGGTGAGGAACCTTGATGACACGCCGTGCACAAAGCAGGTGACCGAGCGCGGCAGAGGCTGAACGGCATCTGAGAGCTTGATGACCTTGTGACAGTGCATTTGCACACACCACAGGTTCAAGCGCTCCAGCAGCTTTGCGTTTGACTCGCCCGACTCCATGCGGGCGTACTGGAGGTAGTTCGTGTGGCATATGCCTACGACGTGGCAGAAGCTATCGATCCACCGGCCGCCAGAGTTGAACCAGTTCAAGTGCTCTGGCTCCTCCAGCACGGCCACATCGGCATCAGAGTGCGGAATGATGCGCGCAATGTCCCCAGTGCCAGCGGGGATGATGCTCTTGAACGCGTCGTCGTAGCGACCAGGATAAAACACGATGCTGAAGGAACACTCGAAGTCGATGCGGCTGGCCAGCCACTCGCGGATGTGCTGCTCCTGCTCAGCGAAGCTGCGGAAGCGGATGCCGTTGGGGTACAGCTTGGCCTGATCAGCCTCGTGCTGAAGCCAGGGAACGACCAGCGTAATGTTCTGCTCGCCTGAGCGTGCGAGGTAGGCTGCGCGTAACAGCGGGTTCACCGCGGTGCCCGTAAGCCATGGCAGAGCGGCCGTCGTAACGACGAAAATATGACGCCCTGGCTCGCGCAGGCTGCTTCCCTCCCCCCGCAGCTTCCTCTCACGTCGCGCGCCCCGGGAAAGCCGTTTCCGACGGAGGACGGCCCGTGCTGTCAGCAGGGCAGCTGCTATCCCGACGCCCTTTCCGACCAGTCGCCACATGATGATGAGAAACAGTGATCCCTGGGGTAGCTACGTACGCCGTGCAGAGCCCTGTGGGTGGGCGAATATTTCTGCCGTTGCAGTGAAGGGCACGCAAGGAAAGGAAACTTCGGGTAACCGTATATGCGGGAGTATCGCCCACATAAAATGAAAATCGAGGCTTAGCTTTGTGATTGAGCTTCAATGCCCAAGGAGGAAACTCGACGACGCTGCTGCTGCTGCTGCTGCTGCTGCTGCTGGGAATTGGGTAGTAGCTACACGTACTGGTAAGGATACACGCCGGTACCGTAAAGCAGGCGGGTGCGAGCGCAGCCCCGGCGGCGCTCTGGGCTACCGGTGCAGGTGCATACGAGGGTGCGCTGGCGCCCCGATGTCGTCGTTCCGTGCTGACGTCGGATGCAATTGTATTTTCCGGAGGATCGTTCTTTTTCGTCCCCGCCGAATTGTAGAGGATCATCTGTATATAGCGACAATATAAAAATGTATGAAAACGGGTACCGGCGGTGCTGGTAATGAAGTATTTATTCAAATTGTTCATATAGCGACTTTTGCTGAATTTTGCAGCTGCCTCATCATGTAATCAAATATATATAGCGACCATATCGATATAGGATGCGCTGACGAGCTGCTGTTCGTCGCTACTACCGTATTGGTGCGGCTCCAGCAGCAGCATATATTGGTATGGGTACGACAGCAGCTGGCAGACAGCCACAACCTGAGGTGGATGGCGATTGCCTAATTCATAGTTCCAGGAGTAGGAGCGCATTCCTGTATCGTATTATCAACGCTTTGAGCTGTAAATACCATAATCAAAGCGTCAAATGATCCATGGCTGATTTCTTGCAGTCTCAACGGCATTGAAACATGCAAAGAGCACACCACGGTAATGGTTGCCCCCCCCCCCCCCCTCCCCCCCGCGCGCGCGTTCCCAACCTCCCATCCTCTCTGTTCAAATCCCATGCCTGCGTGATGGCAGCATCCCTAAAACAGTCAGTATCTCAACAGAATGCTGCCTGAATGTGTTGATCCTGCTGGAACCCCCCCCCCCCCCCCCCCCCCCCCGCAGACAGCACAGCCCATTACAGTAGTGTGTAGTATTAGATGTGTTTTGCGACACCGCAACCTGGCAGAATCACGCAGAATCGAGGACTGCAACCTCACCTCTGAAGAAATACGTTTGCTATTGATCTAGGCCAAGTTCCATCAGGGATATCCGGAGCACATCGTCCGCGTTGCACCCTGTTAGCTGGCTTCAGTTGCAAAGCTTATCAGCAGGCTCTCAACCATCACAGATATAAATTCAAAGGCCACTTGTTTCGTCTCAGAAGGGCGGCCGTGTAAAGCGAGGGACGTGCACATAGCACTAGACACCTATGGTCACTATAAACATGTCATGCAATCCTTGCGGCGCCTTACTTGCACCGCTGCCATACGGCTTAAAATCAAGCGCGGGCATGGCAAGAGGGAAGTTGGCGAATACCACTCCTCAGGGATCTTGTGTGCAGACATATTAAGGAACAGGGGGCTGGGGAATGTGTATGTAAGTGGGACGCTGTCCAGTGAGGTATGGGTGCTGGCCCAAACAGATGTCGTTGTCGCTGGCAGAGTTTGGACGTTGCGTACCTTTCGCTGTGCAGTGCTCATGCAGAAGGGGTTGCTTATCATGATGGCGCACTTGAGTCTGGTGCCTGCGCCAATACCGGAATCGGCGATCAGTGGCCACTTGCTGTCCAATGACGGAGCAATATGATCCCATGCAACGCAGAACCCACAGGCAGCAGCGAATGAGCCCAGAGGCAGCAGCAGCAACCTACCCTCCGGGTGTGAGTCGTAGGTGGCGCAGTACTTGGTGAGGATCATGGCCCCAAGAGAGTAAGACACCGCTGCCAATGGCGCCAACGGAAACATGGCTTTGATGGTGTCTATCCCGACGCGGATGTCATCAGTAAACGCAGCATTGTATGTTTTTGGTGATGTCAACTTCAGGCCCCCACATCCTCTGTGAAGCCGGGCGCATGGGGGTGAAAAATCGCACGAGCTGTGAAAAAGGGGACAGGAATGTGCAAGCACCGCGACCTCCGACATTCGGATGGCAAGTACAGTGCAGCACACAGTCCACACCTGTAATTAATCACAGCCACTCTCCACCCCTTGCGCTGTGCCGCGTCACACATCCATTTGCAGTACCCCTCGCCGCTGCCCCCCGCCAGACCATGCATCACCAGCACAACTGGAGTCTCTGGTGCCAAGCCTGGCTCCTTCCGAGAGTTCTGCCACCAATCCAGCGCGATCAAACCTCCATCAGGGCAAGTAATGATCTGGCGGTCGAAAGTCTGAGCTGATGGAGACCGTCCGCACAACTGCAAGCAGGCATACATACATATTGCATCAGTGGCGAAGCTTGTTGGCTGAATCCCACTGACTTCGTCGACATTTGCCGAAGCCGGGAGAGTGCATCGTGGACATATAATGCAGACGGCATGCAAGACACGTGTGGTAGAGCTCACTTCCAAACAACGTCTGCGCATCCGACAGCCACAGCCAAGGTGTAGGACGGAAACGCTCAAAGAGGCTCTTGCAGTGCTTCTGTACCACGCTGGACACCTCGCTGTCCGGATGGAAGTGTAGCGTGGGGATTTCACAGACGTAGGAATAGTAGTACCTGAGGAAGCCATGTGATTCAGTAAACAAACACTGAAACCAAGCGAGGACACCCATCCGTTTTGTATTCCATTAACAAGGAACGCTGCCAGCTGAAATTACGTTCCTCACCGCCGGCACTGGGACGATCCTTGTTCTCGCTGAATTAAATGATTCCCTTTAGAGGGGAGGGGGGGAGGGGGGGGGGTTGAGTACCATACGTATGCAGCCGCTCCAGAGGTCAGTGTCCCGGCGAGGAGCTTCGCTTTAAGGCGCTTAAACAGCTCCACGCTAGGCCCGCCCATGGCGAAGTTCTGACTGTGAGGCTATCAGGTAAGACGTTTGGCGATTCGGCTCGGCCTCTTCAACAGGCACCGCTTCAGGGTGGGGCGCCAGGGGCCCGGCGTGTATCCGGGTATATCCGATGCCCAGCGGTTGTACACAGTTTTGTTTGCTGCCACGAGGGCGGGTGCCTGCCACTTCACAGGTCGGCAAAGTAAGCCGGTTGCTGGAGAGAACGGGCACGGCTGAGTGTTGTGAAGTCGCTGAGAGTGCTGCCTTGCGCCCCCGGCGCGGGCATCGCTCCGCAAAGTTGGAATTGGCGGCAAGCCTGGTTGACAGTTGACAGCGTCTAGCAGCGTATGATCCTTATTTTGCGCAACAGGGTATATTTATCAGCGGCGCCGGCGCCACTACATTGATATTTGAAATATTAATAAGTGCTGAGCTGGTCGCCGCTAGATTTCATCCGCACAATTGGCCTTCAATTTATTATCTAACAAACTATTAGTCGCTAATAGAACATAGGCGGAGCAGAAGCACTGCGTTAATATACTGAGACATTCGCTACTGCTGCCAACCTGATGCGCTGCTGCGCTCATTGTCTGCCACCGCGCCAGCAGCGCGACATTGTGCCGGCTGAGCACGCACTGCAACAATTACTCACCTCAACGACTCCTGTCTCAGACACGGAGATAGAGTGCGGCGGCATACACAAGCACCCCATACCTAGCCAACGAAAACAGCTCATGCAAAGCACAAGCGTCAGAAGCAGCTCGGAATAGCCGCAGCCTGTCATACGCAAGTAGTCTTTTTGAGACCCTCGGACTGCAAGCCGGGGCGGGGGCGGGGTGCGAAGCGAGCGCAGCAACCGGCGAAACCGAATCGGCAGCGGCCCGCCGAACCCGTCGGCCCGTGCAGCCTGTACTCGTATTGTCACTATGTCCTCACGTCGTATTAGCTCGCTGTTTCAGCAGCAAAAGAATCAAGCTACGCCTGGGGTTCACAAGGGAGGCGTGTCAAAGAAAGACGCCACCTCGAGCAAGCAGGCGGCCGTAACGAAACGCAAGGCAGCCGAGCGGGACGAGGAGCAGATGGAAGCGCGCGACCTTTTGCTCAAGAAGTTCGACCTATGCATGAAGTACGGGCCCTGCATCGGCATGACGCGCTTGGAGCGCTGGGAGCGTGCAGAGGAGCTGGGCCTTAGTCCGCCTGCTAACGTTCGACACGTTCTGACGGAGCTCGCTACGAGTTCGAACAAGGCGCCCGGTGAGCTGGATGAGAATAAGTGTCTTTGGGAGGATCGTATCTAAATTTCCAGCGTCGCGTCCCGACATATGCACGTCCCCTAAAAAGGGCTCGGCTGTGCAACCATCAAGATCCGGACCATACCGTATCTGGGCGAGTTGGTTATCGACCTTGTAACTATTACAGTAGTGTGCTCATCACCCACAAGCGCAGCAGCCCTCAGCGTGCATTTATGCATAGGCAGATTTGGGCTTTTAACCAGCACAGGCCCGGAGCAAGGCAATGCGAAGAGAGGTTGCCATTCTATACGCAATCGCTCGCTGAAAATCATGCCAGGCTATGCCAGGAGACGATGGTTAAGCTGGGTTTTATTTGCCGCTTGCCTTCACATTTACTTTTGGTGAACTTGTGCGTTTCATAGACTAACCAAGCGCAACTAGCGTAATCGCACATACAGGGGTATGGGAAGGAGGGGGGGGGGTACGAATCATGCAATCATGCGATCCAGGAACAAGAATTCCCCTGCCCTGCTGGTCGTAGCACGTGCGGTGATTCCATCCATGCCCGCAGTGCCACCTGTGCATAGGAGGTAGCTAGTTTGCTACTACAATGTACTCTGCAGCAGCATGAGGTCCCATGGCCCCCGGGATGCTGCGCCGCTCTGCAATGACAAAGGTAGATTGTCAGGCAGGTGCCCAGCCAAGTAGTTGCATAGCACGTGTACTGTCAAAGTACAACAGCCGGCTGTTTCGTCTGTAATACATGTTACTTTGATGTGACGCATGTGCCAGCAAATGAACGAAACATAGACTTCAAACACTTGCTCTTTTCCTGGCCAGTACGCTGCCGTGGTTCATTTCATGCTCTGTGGCACCGGGGGCGTGGTCGCCGCCGGCTTGGCCTTGCCAGTTATGCCTGGGTAGCTGTGCTGCTTTGGAAACTTCGGCAGGAGCCCCTCAAGCATCAAGACGGATGCCCCTTCACCGCCTGCTGGCCCGCAGCAGGTGCCGCACATGTGGCTGCAGCCCGGCATAATGCACCAGCAGCATGGCAGGGGGCAGAAGGGGAAGCCCCCGCCGCACGGCACGCAGCAGCAGACTTGGATCGGAGGCGGCAACACATCTGCGTTCCACATGAGGAAGCCGCCCGTGCCGTGTCCGACCTTCACGTTCATGGGCGTGGCCATTGGCGGGGGCTGCTCCTTGTCCACGTGCTTGGTGACCGGCTGCCCCTGGATGAATCGGTGCGCGTTCGCTGCGCAAGTAATTGCCTCGGCGGATATCCTTGAGATCACTGGGTGGCCCAGCAGCTTGTGGTCGGTCACACCTGTGCCGTAAACATGCCACAGGCCGAGAAGTGAGTGCGAGTACGTGCAGCCTGGAATGTGGCTGATGTACAAGAGAGACGGGAGCGGTGCAGGTTCTAGTGTGCTTATGGAAGCGGCTCAGCTGCTTAAAGACGAGTCAGATGAGAAGGACGCCATGCGCTGGATAAGCATTGGATGCCATCACCCATTCGCCTGCATGTGCTAGCAGCGACAAAGAGCAGCAGGACGAGAAAGTGGAGGATCTCACCCACTCCGAAAATCTCCGGGTACTTGGTGCTCTGACATCCATGCCATGACACCACAAATGAATTATCAGTCACCTGTCATCACACGGGCTGATGTGTCTGCTTGTATGCTGCATGCATGCATGCCGTGTGCATGTGAGCATGGGTCAGCAGCGGCAGAGTGGTACCTGCAGGCACTCATTGACCGTGATTTGCTTTCGGTCATTGAGCGCGTCCGAGCCATCCAGGAAGTGCGTGTTTGGTCTCTGGCTGAACATCGGGAGGTACACATCAAAGACTAGCTCGGAGACCTCGCCGCCTGAGACGGGCAGGGTCCCTGGCTCCAGCTTGGGCTCCAGCCACTCAACGTCCGTCGGCGCGCTGCCCTGCACCACCTTGATACCTCGCCTGTTGAGATGCTTCCAGACTTCCTTCAGGATCTTCTCCGGCCATGGATCGGACTTCAGGATGCCGCCGGTGCGTGATAGTACAGTGATGGATACATTGGGGTGCCTTGCAGAGATATCCCCTGCCATCTCCAAGCCGACAGTGCCGGCCCCATTGATGACAATCGACTTGGCGCCTGCGATGGCGGCTCCAGCCGCTTGGAGCTGTAACGATCGACAGGCAATGCAAAACATGCACTTCAGAAAGCAGTCAATGCGACCCTTCATGGCAGAGCATCTACCTCGGTTCTGTCAACATTTGGCTGACATACGCTTGGAGCTGCTTCCACATCTCTGCGGCAACTCAAGCCCATTTGGGTGATCTTTTCGCTGAAGTGTCAATCTGCTTAAGTGTTGGCTTGCTCTCATGCTCATGCTGCCCACCCCTTGGATGCTGAGCAGTAGATGTGCTTTCTGCTGTTGCTAGTGATGTCTTCATGTATTCTAGTTTGTGTGAAATTGTGCTTCATGGCAGACGGGGACGAGGGAGTCACTTGAGTGTGACCCAATGCCGAGTTCCCAGCAAATCAGTTCCTGGAGGGGGAGGAGGGGGAGGTCCTGGCAGCGACAAGGTGGCGCACCTCAGCCTGTCGAAAAGCGAGGCTCTGTCCCAGCGGGGGGCAAAGCAGCGGCAGCCTGCCCCCGGTTGCGATGATAACCGCCTTATACGTCAGGGGTGGGGCGCTGGCGAAGCGGATTGTGCGCGTCGGGGGGTCCAGCTCGGCGACGGCATCCATCACATACTCGGCCCCGGGCACCTTGAGCTCGTCCGCCGATGACACCCACGCGCTATACTGGGTGGGATCGCTCACAAAGACGCAGCTGGCTATGCTGAACTCCACGAAGGGGTTACCGATGCACGCTGTGACGTTCACCCCCGCCTTTGTGAGCTTATCGACGGCGTGCACCATGCCGGCCCCGCCGCCAATTACGGCCACGTCGCAGGTGGCCATGCCGACGCCGCTGAGCTACGGTACCTCCACGGGGTATGCTAACGCCTCGAGCTACCTGATACCTCAATCGATTTCGAAATAGCGTGTGCTCGACACGGCTACCCGGGCTATCTCAACCGCGCAGGCATGTCGCTCCCGAGGCCGTGGGCGGTGGAACGATAATATACATACGATTGCCGGGCCGCATGTTCCTGATTCTCCTGCGGCTGCGCGCGTGATTAGCGACCACTGGAGTGAATTATAAAAGGCCATTAGCGACTAGCGCTACTTGCACATGGATCTCGATTTATTCTACCCGTTATTCGGCGGTATCTACTGCGTATGCGGATGAATACATGTGTATATATTATTCCGACTTCACTCGCCCAATGTCCGAACGATATGTGAACTATCACGTTCGTTCGCCGCATCCGCGAAAGATAGCGACTACATGTGTATATATTTCAAGGATTGCACCGGTCGAATTTATTGTTTGTGGTCGCTGCTACGGCAGGTCCCTATCGCTAGTAGCGCTACATAATCGGGGTTCCCGCAAAAAATATAGCTCTAATTAGATAGCACTTTATTGACACGTCAGCGCGTAACGCCCGCGTACGCGCAATTAGATAGCTCTCAGACATAATATAAACGGATGCGCGGGCGCGACACAGCTCGTGCATAGTTATTCTGCTATTCCACCTCGATCTTCTAACGCGCACGTCCTCCCGGCAGAAGCAGCCTCGTTCACGAAACATCGCCGCCATTCTCGATCTGTCGCCCGGCCTCTTGGCGATATCAGCAATAATTGGCGGGTCAGTCGCGGAGCTGTTGAGCATACGCCCCAGCGGCAGAGTGCCCGTATCCCCTGCCGCAGTCTCTAGCCGCTATCGCAGGCGCAGCACAGCACGCAGCAATATCGGCCAGCCGACGCCTTGCCGCTAATGTCTGCTGCCCTCCAGTGGCGAGGCACCTGCCAAAGCCGACTTATTCAGGCGGTCGTTGGGCTCCGACATCCCCTGCTCCACCGGCCGGCTGCCCCTACCACACCCCGCCGCTTCGCCTCTGTCGCGGCGTCGGCAGCTTCTGCTCTGACAATGGCAGTGCCGTACAACTTGGCGCCGCTGCCGATAGTTGGAGCTGTAGTGGAAGGCGTCGACCTGAACGCGCCTGTCTCTGAGTTCGCCCAACCCCCCCCCTTCCCCCTCCTTCCCATTCTTAATGAAGTTGTATCCTGACTATTATCCAAACACCACTCCATAAAGCACCCGTCATCGCTGCTGTTGTCTGCGCATCCATGGGCCCTAGGACGAGCCGCTTGACTCGCGCCTGGGAGGAGCCGCTTCCTGTCAGAAACGGGTATCACTTGTCAGGCTGAGCTCACATGTTCCTTGTTCTCGTGTGCATCAGGGATCTTGCTGCGACAATCACCCACGATGCGTTCGAGCATAGTCTGCTCCTGTTCCGGGGACAAGGCAAAGTTTCCGGCGACAGGTGCGCGCTCACACCCGTGCCGTGAGAGTGGACCTGCGCTCTATGTGTCTTAATATTGAATTCAAATTGTTTTATTTTTACAATTCATTCCTGCCAGTCTTACTTCTTGCCAGTCATACCTGCCAGTGCACCGGCCAGGTGTCTTCTTCTGTTGAAAAATCCGTTGCGAGTGCGCCGGCTTGCAGGGGTCGCTGACCGCCTCCTGTTCCGGGTTGTGTTGCTGTCATCGCCAGGCAATGTGAGATCAGCCGGTGGTTTGGAGAGATCGAGAGCCGGCCATTCGGGAAGCACCCCCGCTCGCCCAACACCGACGTGTTCCGCGTGTCCAATGTTGCCGCGGAGGGCTGCACAGGCGTGGGGCGCACCGGCTGGCACATTGACGGCTCCTTCATGGACGCACCGTACCAAGTGAGCTGCTACCACATGCACGCTGTGCCCACGCGCGGCGCGACAGCGTTTGTGAGCCTGGAGGCCCTCATCAACCGCATGTCGGACGACCAACGATCGAAATGGGACCGACTGTGGATGTGCTCTGACCGGCAGACTGGCCCACAGCACCCGGTGAGCCCCCTGCCCCCCCCGTGGGGAGGCCCAACCTCCCCTACCATGACCACTGCCACCCTTTGCTCGCTCTTCTTGGCTTCTCCCAGTTCAAGCAGGTATGGCCCAGGCCGTCGGGAGCATTGACATGGGCCCCACGGACAGGTGCTCTACAAGCATCCGGTGACCGGAAGATCGACCATGTGCCTCCACCTTGGAATGACGCGCGGCTTCATATGGGACAAAGGCACCCCGGACTCCCGCGTGACGGTATGTCCCCACTGGTTGCGCTCCCTGATGAAACATGACTGCCAATGCCACTGTCTCAACCCTGGGGAGGTCCAACCCACACATAATCTCATCACCTCCAACTGCGTGCACCTACCTAGCGGGCGCTGACGCAGCCAAGTATGTATAGAACCTCACCCATGGCCTGGCTAGTTGTCTCGAGGATCAACACTCGATGTGTCTGGCAGGGGGAGGCAGAGACAGAGGCGCTCCTGGGTGAGCTGGAGCAGCTGCTGCAAGAAAACGAGGATCTGGTGTATCGACACGAGTGGCAGGACGGGGACTTTCTGATCACCGACAACCTGGCTCTAGCTCACGAGGCGACACCGGAGACGCAGCTGCCGGTGTCCCAGGTCGGCCTCCGCATCCTCCACAGGACGACGGTCGCGGGTGTCCATGTCCCCAGCAAATGAGGAAACGTCACCATTGAGTCTGTACAAGTGTACAAATCCAAGCGCATGTATAGCAGCGACATTGGCAGTGAGTCCATGTCGCAGGTTGTAGCTAATGAGTGTAGGAGTCAGCTGGAGCTCTGTCAATATGAAACACACATGCAGAGCGCTTCCATGCCCACATTTACCATTCCAGTGGCCAGCAGGGACACATCAGGATGCCTCACATGGAGAGGAGGGGGGGCTGTTCAGCTGTGTGCTGTGTGCTGTGCTGCTCAAACGGTTGGCATGTGAATAGACCCAGCCCAGAAGCAGCCGGGTAAAGCGGGTCCAAGAGCATGGTTATATGCCGGTGGGGAGAGACCAGGGAAGGGCAGGTTGTGTTCTACATTGGGGCGGTTGGCTACTTCTTGGCAGGCGGTGGCACTTTGTACGTCCGAGACGTGATTTTGTTGTTCAGCTTTCGGACCTGCGCGGTGGCAAGCCACACCCCCGGAGCATCCTGTCAGTCGCGATATCGAGGGACACGGCAGACGCCGGTGGGCAGCAGGGCCGATGGTGGTCAGTGGGACACGCGGGGGTGGTCCTACCTGGGCGGTGTGGAACGACTTCAGGAAGTTGGTGAGGTTGAGAGTGACGCCGGAGTTGAGGTCGGACGTGCCAAAGATCTCCTGCAGATGCCTGTCCAGGTCTTGCTTGCCATGCATAAGGTACATCAGCTGCAGCGCCGACTCCATGCTCACCACGTTATCCTTCTGGTTCATCAGGAACAGCGTGATGTGGTACAGCTGGCTGGGCTCATTCCCTGCCGCGCCACCCCGAGAGACACCTGGTCAGCGCCCATCTGACCAGCTGCAACATGCACCTGCCCCGGCATTTCCCGGCGCAGATCGCACAACTTCCTCATCCCTTGGAATGTGTGCGTAGGGTGATCCGCCCCGTCATAGATGGGCGGGCGCTCACCCGCGGTGTCATTCTGGCACCGCTGGTACATTTTGCAGAACTCCTCGTAGGTGTTCTTCCCATCGCAATCCTCATCGGCCTCCCAGATGATGTCCGCCACCACTTGCTACAGCATGACGGAGCCAGCATGGCCGCCGGAAGTCAGTGTCGGCCAGCGCGCCATTGCCTAAGAATACGCGATCTCTTCGCATCCAAGGTCGCATTGGCACCCCCCGTCCCGCCATTAGCATGGCAGCTTGCCTGCGTCTGGCAGGACCCCCACTGCCTGCACGTGCACGCTCATAACGCACCTTAACCCCTGGCGGCTTGTGCCCCATCATGTCGAACAGCTGCTCCAGCTCCTCCGCGTCAATCATGTCATCCCGCTTAAAGTCGATCTGATCAAACGCCTTGCGCAGCTCTACCTCCTCGTGCTTACGTGCGTAGCGAATCTGCAACACAGGCGGGGACAGCCTTGTTATTATGCTTGAAATCTATCTCTTCAGAGCGCCTCCTCAAGATCTGCGCTTGTACATTACGCAGGAAAGCGCGCAGAATACATATGAATGTGTGGACCATTGCCGGGGCAGCCGGGAGGAGGACCCCAAACGGAATTGGGGAGCTGCCGCGACGCACCCGCGCGTTGTTGCTCGCCATGTTGCTTTCGCGCCCGGTCCGAACAGCCGCTCAACCCCGCTTCCTAGTTCTGGCAAAGTAATTGAATCCCGTTTCTGATCCGCGAGCTATGCTGATTCGCGACACTAGCAGGTTGGCATCTGTCCGGGCGGGCGGGTAGGAGCAAGTCTGCGAGTCGCTTTTCACAGACCAGCGCCGGCTTTCTCTCGCTCACTCGCCGCGACACAGAGCGCGGACCACGGAGTAGCCGGCCGCGGGTGAAAGGGTGTAAAAAAATAACGAATCTTCGCTCCCAATACCCAACTCCTACGCTAGTGCCTGTTGTGGGAACTTGTGTCCGCGTGGTCCGTGCAACTGGGTCCGGTGAAGAGCTGCTCGGCCGGCATGTGGCGCGGCGGCATGTCCTGAGCGCGGGAGCAGCAGCGGGAGGACAGGCAGGACCGCGCCGCGCCCTACTGCTGCTGCTGCACATCAATAAATTAGCGCGCCGCGCCCTACCGTACGAATGGCAGTCGTTAATTTGTTTGTTAACCCGGATACCATCCAGTAAATGTCAACTCATCGCGCGCGCGTTCTCCATATACCCGGCCCGGGTAATAGCCCCACTGATTCTCCTTTAATAAATAAGGATTAGCGACTATGTGAGGATTTCCTTCTGGATTTCTGTGAATGGATTTCTTCAATGTTGCGTCTAGCAAATGTAGTAATCACATGAGGATTATTTCTCCCGCGGGACGATGATCCGCCGCCTGCGACAGTGCGACCCGCCGCCCAGCAGCAGCATCCGACTGCGATGATCAGCGCGCGCGCTGAACGGACGAACCGGGACGACCGCCTCGCTCGTTCTGAGGGCGATCTATCCGCAGCTCTGCTTGCCCGTCCGCAGCAAGTCGCCTCGCTCGCCCCCAGCAGCCACTCTCCGTACTCGATTCAAAATGGCGAAGGGCGGATCCTCCAGCCAGGCCAGCCAGATGGTGCCTCGCGGCGGCGGCTCGGGCGCAGGCGCCTCCGCCGGACGCGCCGCCCCGCCCGCCGGAGCGGTGGGCGCGGCTCGCCGCAGGCCTACCGGTGCGACCCTCCCGGATCTGCCCTCCCCCCCCCCCCCCCCCCCCCCCCTACCTCCATCGCTCTCCCCCGAGCGCGCGGGATTCCAACCCTCGCAGCACGCCCTGGCGCACCCGTGCCGCCCCAGTATCCATTCGTTATGCCGCCCCTACCTCAAGTCAGCGGCCAGATCTGCCCCCCCCCACCCCCCCCCCCCCCCTCACGTGCCTCGCGAGCATGTCACACAAACGCGCCTAGATCTCGCCCCGTGGTCTGATTTGACGTGCGATCATACAGCGTTGGGCCTGCAGCATTGTTGACGTTGTAATTCGCCGCCCTCGGCTGCGCTCCGACACCCATCGGCGCGGCGGGTCAGATCTGAGCCTGCTCACGTCACTCCGAGGCGCGGATGACTATCATACGCGCGGAGGATAACGCGGTATATTCGTCGTATTCCAACAAGAGTCAGTGAGTGCCGCCCGCACCACTATAACGGGTAGGTGAAGATTCGTCTATATTTGGTCGTAGCTTTGCCACACTTCCCTGGCTCTGTACCCGGCAGCTCTACAATCCACCGTGCTGATACCCGGACGTCATGGCAGAGGTCCAGGGCAGGGTGGGTTGGGGGGGGGGGGGGGGGGGGCGGGGCGGGGCGCTCAACGCTCGATCATTGTTGACAGCCAGGGATAGGGACAGGATCGGGCTCTTAGAGCATGGCCATATTGCCCCTGCATGCAGGCCGCAGTGGCGGTGGCTTCAAGCAGAACGTCATGAACTTCTACACTGATGACGCCCCGGGCTTGAAGATCTCCCCGGTACAGCCATCCCAAACCCCGCCCGGCCCCGTGATCCTGCTCACCACGCTCCCCCACCCCCAACACCTAAACATACACGCAAAAGAGCGACCCGGGTGACCCTGACTGACTCCCCCTTGCTCTTGGGCCCGCCGCAGGTGATGGTTCTGATCATGAGCCTGGGCTTCATTGGCTTTGTCACGATACTGCATGTCATCGGCAAGATCCGGGGATGAAGTAGTTCGAAGCGCACAGAGTATCACCTGCGCCACAGAGCCCCCCCCCCCCCCCCCCCCACCCCCTTCTTTCCACCCCTCGCCCCCAGGGTGATGCCGCGTGTACTTGTTTTTTTACAACTTCCGCATCCAGGTTGAGCTCTTGCCCCACCACACCCTCACCTTATCAGTGTAACTCGGCGACAGCCGCACATAATCAGAGCAGCGAAACTGGAGGAAGACCTGGATTGTTTGTCCCGGAGGGTTGGTGTGGGTTTTCCTCTCTCCCCCATTGCCGGGTTGTGCGGTGTTGCCCTGCGCCTGGCCGTCATGGCCCGTGCCGCTGGGCGGGGGCCTGGTAGAACTCGCGGAAAGTGAGCGTACGCATGGCGGCGCCCACGGCGGTGAAGGAGCCGGTGACCACCACGACGCCGTCGCCCTCGTGCGCCTGCACCTCCGCCAGCGCCTTGGCCACCGCCGCCTCCATGGACGCCTGCACCAGCTCGCGCGCCCGCCGGCGCCGGGCCGCCCGTGCGCCGGCCATCTGCCAGGCGGCGGAGAGCGCGCCGGTATTGGCCGCCCGTGCCGCGCTGCCGCCCGCCCCGGCGGAGTCCACGCTCGTGAAGATGACCACCCGGGGGAGAAGCTCCCGCAGCGCGGCGGCCACGCCTCTGCCGCACAGACAACCATCCCGCAATCAGCTCACAGCGCAGTGCAAGGCAGCCTTTCCCTGGGATGGCGGGCAGTGGAGAGGGGGAGGGGGGCGCTGCCCAAGTGAGCAAGTCAAGTCAGCTGATCACACGTACAGCTCCAAGTAGGGTACAAGGACAGCTCTGAAACCGAGGTGGCGAGCACATTAGGATGGGGGAAGAGGGGGGGAATCCGTGGTCTTGAGTCGTGTGAGGGTGAGTATGCAGCAGGGGAGTCGGTCGTGCCCCCTCCTGCGCCATAGGATCTGGGTCCAAACGCAGGTACGTCGCGGTCACCTCTCTCGGCGAGTGTGCCGGGACAGACGTGGTACTACACTATCTTCGATGCCGCGTGTCCGGTACTGGCCTTACATGGTGTGGGGTAGACTTTGTGTGAAATCGGTTGACCACCCTCGGCATCTTCGGACACCACCAACCATCCACACATGAGATGCACTTGCATGCTCGTAAGCGGGTGCTGCGCTAACTCAAGGGTACCATGGAGCAAGGTCTCACGCTGGGTGGTGGCACAGCTGTCAGTCCGGAGCGTTTGCTGGGGTACTCAGATTCGGACTGGGCTGGTGACCCGGAGAAGCGCTATTACCGGACCAACTAAATCTCTTTCTTGTTCGGATGTCGGGGCGCCACCAGCTGGAAATCTAAGCTACAGCAAAGTGTGGCATTGTCCACGTGTGGTGCAGCGGCACTACGCCCTCATTGAGACCATCTAAGAGGGGCGGAGTTGTACTGTGGTCGCACCAAGATGAGCGCCCTCTATTCGGGGGTAGGAGTACGGCAGGGGGTCGCTTGAACAGTGCCATCTGTCTGGGATATGTATAACTACTGCTTATCCCAGACAGTGCTCACAGACAAAGGTACTCTGCCTGTTCCACGGCCTCTCCTGAGGGTGACGGGTGAAAGCAGCGCTGGTCGGCCCACCTGATGTCCTTGTCCTCCAGCATGGCCAGCACCAATGCCACCGGCCGGTCAGGCAACGCCCGCCTGCGCACCACCGGAGCAGCTCGCGTCAGGCGAACTCCCCGGCCCCCTCCCCCCCCCATACACACACACACGCCACTGCGCCCCCGGATCGCTGAGTACGTCATGGCGGATCACGGTGCCCCCCCACCCCCCGCTGGGCCCCCGCACCTGAGCGTCTCGCACAGCGCCTGCGCGGACTCAGGCGTGTGCGCAGCGTCCAGGACCAGCCACTGCCGGCGCCCGTCCTTGATCGCACTGCCAACAGTCCAAACACGCGCGTGCGTCAGCCGGCCGCGCACTGTGAGTGAATGTTGAAGGGCAGCCGGGCGGTGCGAGTACAAGCGTTGCCACTCAATTGATTGTAACCAGGAACAGAGACCTCACACCGCGGCCGCATAGGTAGCGACTGCAGAGCAGTTGCTACACGTCGTCACGTGCTTGATACCAACGCGTAGGCGGCAAATAATTCTAAACGGCAGAGCCTGGCCGTCTTAAATTTGCCACCCTTCCAGCGTTTTTGCCTGTTTCTGTTCTATTCCGCCTTTTTCATTATTTTACTCTGAGTATCGCTGATCGCTGAACTTATTCCATCGCTGAAGCAGACAGTTTGAACGGGATACCAAGGATTATGTGATTATTCGTGTACAGTGCTTGATTATCAGCAGGGCGTATATTGTAATTGTCCTTACCAAACACATGATCTCTACCAGTATGTACCCGTTGTACACACGCTAATTTTACCCGGTAATTTACCCGGCGGCAAGGTAATGTTACCCGGTGCCAGTGAGGCTCACGGCGACGCGGAAAAGGATATACAGCTAGGGCGGTTCTTCCACTCCGATAGGACTGGAACAACTCCAATCCTTGCCGTACGTAATGACGCGAGGATTTGTTCCTGGCCTTTTATGTAATTCACACCATTACTCCTCGAGTCCTCGTGCGTAATACAGTAACGCGCAGTAATCGGTTAAATACATTTATCGTTGTGTATCGGCCCGCATTCTGTATCGCTAGCTTATTTGAAACAGTTTGGGTGTATATACGCACTATATGTACGCGTATATACATATGCAAGTATACTTTTCCTTGATAAATGAGTAATACAAACTCAGACAGTGTACTCAGCGCTCTACGAAATCGATTCGCAATGAGACTGAGATGTATCTGTCACTGTTCAGTCATAAAATCCAAATCATCTTCTATTCGTTTCTATTTCTATTCAATTTCCAATCGCCGAACATCTAAGTCGCTATGGGCTGGATAGTTCGCCTGCACCGATAGGGAACCCGGAATGGCAAAGCATCCCGTCTCGCCGGTACTCTTACTGCACTCCAGCGCCGGCCCGGCCACAAACACCTTGGTTATAAGCCTTGAGCTGCAGTTGCGTGGCGGCTCACCGATAACGTCGACAAATGCCCTTCCTGCTAGCGTTATCCGGCAGGATTGGGGAATTGGGGGTGCCTCGCTACATCATGCTCTTAGCATGCGCGCGTCAGCACCGCGATTGGACGCCGCGCGTCTGTTGGGACCCGGGCAAATGGGCATTCCGACGTATTGCTTCGTCTTGCGTGATACGATTTGTCTACCCCCACCTGGGACGTAATCGTAGCTCCGACGTACCCTCGCTGAACCTTCGCTGAACCTGACACGATTGGGCGCTCGTTCATCCTGAGTTGCGAGACATGTCAAAGGCTCATCAACAGAAGGTGCGGCGAGAATCAAAGATAAGTTGCGACATTATTAGGCAGACACGCCCAATCACAAATCGCCATCTTCTAGTGCGTTTCCCGCTAACGACATGGGCTTATGGATACTCAAAGGTAAGTGCCAACCTTGTAGCACTACAAAAATCGCGTGGCGGAAGTGGAAGCAATGGCCTTCCAGGGAGTGGAGATCAACTGCGAACCGCTCCTTTACGAGGACTTGAAGTAGGAGAGGAGGTGCAGAGTTACCGCCGGCTCAGAAACAACCACCCGCACTTCGCCAGCTGACGCCGTGATGGCCGTGACCGGCCGCGCCCGGCAACGAGCTCCCCGTCTACATCCTGGGAGGTACGTGGATTACGTCGAAGTAATTCGGCTATATTTTAGACGCATCGCCACGGAATCAACTGTGGCGATTACGTCGTGCATTGTGTTACGTTGCGTCTCCCGCAATCTGGACTGCGTCCAGCCCCTGTCGGCACGTGGGCGGCTATATACCACCGAATTGCTAATATAGGTGGGGCTGGATGGAGCGCTCTCGTGTCCTCGCCCGCGTCCCCTCGTGAGCTGGGTGGCGTCACGATATATCCCAACTTGGTGGACTGTGTACAGGAACTAGGAGTGTATACCTTCTCAATTGATGCAGAGGTTGTTTGTGAATGTGTCAACCGCGGAAGGGGAGGCGGCATTTGGGGAAGGGGAAGGGGGTACCTCATGGCCTGGAGGCGGCCAGGGAGGGTGGTGGCGGCAATCCCCTCGCGCACAGCAGCCGCGGTGATGCCATCCCAGCCGCGCTCCGCCAGCAGCGCCGCGGCTGCCACCGCAGCTGCGACGTTGCGCCCCTGGTGCTCGCCCAGCAGCCGGCAGGGCACCACCTCGAGGCGCATGCCCGCGCCGCCGCCCTCCCCCCGCACCACCTCCACGTCCAGCAGCTCCGCCAGGCGCCCCTCCTCGGCGCCCGACACGCCGCGCGAGCGCACCCGCACCTCCGCGTCGGCCTCCAGCAACCGGCAGCCCTGCGCCAGGCAGATGCCACGGGCGCATCAGCCGGACCATCAGCCAATCAGCCGGGGCAATGCTGGCGACCGCGAGCTGGGATGAGCGCCTGGACGGAGCCGGCTGCCCCCTCCCTACATCACTCAGCCCAGGCAGCATAACCTAAGAGTGCGCACACTGATCCGGGTGGCGATCAAGCATGATAGTCATGGTTTGATGGCGGGGCATGAGAGGGGGGGGGGGGGGGGGGCGCCTTGTTGGCGGCCACCGCGGCCACGGCGGCAGCGGCGTCCGCATGGGGCTGGTGGGCCAGCAGCAGTGGCGCCCCCGGCTTGGCAATGCCGGCTTTGACCGTGGCAATCTCCGCCACGCTGTCCCCCAGCGCCGCCTGGTGGTCCATGCCTGCCGCAGGACGGAGCCACACCGGCATGCGTCAGCATTGGCCAGTGCCGAGCGACATCAAGCAGTCGCAGTGGCAAGTTCGGGGCTCCGTTGGCTTAAGGAGGAGACAGAAAAGCGGGGAGGGGGGGGGGGGGGGGGCTGTCACCTACGGCTGTGACTATGGACAGCAGCTGGCCTGCGGGAGGGAACACGTTGGTGGCATCCCTCTCGCCCCCGAGCCCAGCCTCCACCACAGCAATGTCCACCTGCTCTGGCGCGCGGTCACACTGCGCTCAGAGCCCGCACGACACCGGATATCACAGCCGCCGCCATCGCTGCCGCCGCCGCCGCTGCACACCGTGTGCCTACCTTTTGCTGCTGGAAGTGCGTGAACGCGAGCGCGGTCATGACCTCAAAGTGCGACAGCGCGCCACCCTCCGCCGCCTGCGCCTCCCCGACAACCGGCGCCTGCGCCTCCCTCAGCTGCTGCAGCGCGTCCTCCGGCATGTGGCCGGCGCCGGCGGGGCCGCAGGAGATGCGCTCGCCCTCGTGCAGGACATGAGGGCTACCGTGCCGGCGAGGGAGGGGGAGGGTCAGGGCCTGCAGTGACTTGGGCCGTAGCGCAACAATAGCCTAAAACAGCAAGTTTCGATGGCTTGCGGGCGGCATCAGCTGTGTGCCGCTGATAGGCATGGAGTTAGGCAGCAGGATGCGCAGGGGACTGGGGCAAAGGGGAGGGCGGTGCCACGGCCAGGCTGGGCTAGGCTGCACCTGGTGTACAAACCGACGGTGTACCCGGCCGCTCTCAGGATGTTGGTGAGCAGCGCGGCGGTGGAGCCCTTCCCCTTGGTGCCCACCACCTGCACCACCTACCGCGCCGTCGTTCGGCCATGCATTCGGCGTGTCAGAAGGCGAATCGACTGCGTGAGACGCCACGGCCTCGTTGCGCCGGCGTCTCAAAGGAAACAGCGACGGGCGCCTCTTCAATGCCCTTCCTTGCACGCAATTCAGCTTCATTCTCAGTCGGAACCCCCCCCCCCCCCCCTCCTCTCCCCGCTCCTCTCCCATACCGATGGCTGGGCGCACCGGAAATTGGTGGTGCGGATTGCCCATGGACTGGAGGAGGCGGTGCATCCGGCCCTGTGGAGGCGTCGTAGCCAGCGTCAGCACAGCGTCAGGCAGCGAGACGACGGCGGGCGGCTCAGACCGAGTCGGACCAGCCGGCACGACATACGACGCTACACCAGGGCTACCCGGGCGGCGAGCGCCCACGCACCAAGTCGAACCCCTCTGGGCCATCCTTCCCAGCGCCCTGCGGCACCCCGGTCGCCTCATGGTTCGGCAGGCCCTGCTGCACCGCGGTCCACCCTGCGCGGCCAGAGGACGCCGCGCGGCGTTGCAGCGCGGCCGCGGCTGAGGCGACGGATGAGGCTGCCCAGAAGCAGCGCGGCGGCGACATATCTATATGCTGTCCCGCCGACCCGGACGAAGGGTTCTGTCTTCCCCGCCGCAACACTGGCACTTCCCGTCACTGAGGCAGCAACAGAGGGAAGCAAACGCGCGGCTCGAAGCCCTGATATGCGCCAAAGCGAGTGCAACACCTGGCCAGTCGCGGCGGCTGAATGATGCCTCAGTAAAACCTGGCCGCCCGGATGATGCCTACTGCCCCGCGTGGCGGGGCCGCAGAAGCACCGAGCAGCTACTATACCTGCATGCTACTGCTGTATATGATATGCCAGTACCCTGTACCTCTATCTTGCTGTATATATGAAATCATATCAGCATCGTCGTCCTGGTCGCGCTATATATACCGTTCCACATAAGTCCGGGTTTTGCATTTTCGACCGCAAAGCGCATGCATGGGCGAGGAAAACCCCGGCTGAATGTGAATACGTCCTAACTACAGTGGAAATAGTTCGGGCAAACGCCTATCGTGCGCTTTATACCCACCCGCGCGACAACACGACCATTTGTGGGCGCCCTTTCAAAAACGCGAAATCAGTGCATGATGCGTTGGCGCTAGAAAGTTGTGGGTTGCGCCAACCGTCCAAACCTATGGAAACAGCGGCACTCGTCGCACCAAACTCGGTGAATACGGCCCTTGGCATAAGTTGCACGCACCGTGCGTGTAGGCCACTGAAAGCATGTCGCTATAGGCACGACGCGACACCCCAACGACGAGCTGGCCACTGTGGGGAGCAGTTTTGGGGGTGAAAATGCTGATGTTTCTGTGGCGAACGCACGTAGGAGAGGCGCTCAATGGCCCCCTTGGCGTAGGGCAATGCTCTACTATGAGGGCGCGTGGTGGAATGCCAGTTGCACCGTTTTGTGGGCGGGGTGGCGCGTTATGGGCGTGGACTTTAATTAACATGAAATTGCTTGAAAGATGCTGTGGAAAATGGCATTTTGGCTGGTAGATGTGTGTATTGCTAGGAGGCGGCACATGCCAAGTGTTGGTGATCGGTGGTCATCCACACACATAACGCTCTCGCGCAACCGAGTATGGGGCTTAGACACGCACTTGGCGCAAAGCCACGCGCCCGACATGGGTGGGCACATGGGGCAGTGAAGGGCAATTTGATGATCATATTTGGGGATTTTTCCGGGGCCCCAAAAATCGATTTTCTGATTTTGGAAGATTGTTTTCGACGCAGATTTGAACGAGGCATTGCGTGGTATTTTAAAAAGTTTTTCTGAGCAAACCCTGAGAAGTTATAGCGTTTTAAAGCCAAGCGGGTGTTGCTGAGCGTGGCCAACAATGATGCCATGTCGGTATCGCAACGCGACATGTACTAGCCGCCGCCCACACGGCTGCAGCACCCCAACCCAATGCACCCGAGCCCCTCGCCAATGTGTTTCCTCACGCGTTCATGGCCATCCCGCCGTTTGGTTGTCTATTCAGGCGCGTCGGCGTGTGCATGATACCGACCCTGATTTTGGTGCAGTTGCAGGCGACGCGCGCCCATCCACGCACCAAGTGCAACGTGACACACTAGTCAAAGGCCTTTAAGCTTCGGTTTGAGCCACTCGTCATGCAGGTCTTATAAAACCCTTTGAGGTTCCAGGGTTTCATCTCATATACCCTACGTTCAGGTACTTCTGAAGTCTTGAGACTGCCGAAAAGGGACCCCAACCTTATGTGGAGGGGTATATAATACTCGATCGCGGACGATCGTCGCCCGATGATGAGTCGCCCCGTCGTACACCTTTCCACACAAGTATGGGTTGTGGATTCAATCGCCATAATCGCCTATATTAAGTGATATATATGCGCGGTTCATTGAACCGGCCCATGCGCGCATGGATGCATGTTGCTCAGGGCTGATGTATTTGGCTACTACCGCGTACAGAGATAGAGCGATAGCGCTTGCTCAGCAGGGTCGAACGGCTTGGCGAATATCAAATGCCGTTACAGCGCGATAGACCCAGAATTGCGATATGCCGCGTGGTAGCGACTATCCGTTGCCATCGACACTTTCATTAAGGCCAGCAAAGCATCAGCAGACTTGGTAGCAGAGCGTATGGACCTAGCGCTTCAAAATCACTACTACACATATTATATTCCGCGCCAGCAATGCGTAGCAGCATGGCGGGACATTAACATGCAGCTAGTCGCCTTTACTCCCGTACCTAAAAATGCTGCCACGTCACTACCTTTGGTATGACAACTATCCCCCATGCTCCGTGCATGGCATTCAAGTAAGGTCAACCATGGCATGACGAGACATTATTGAGACAAAGCCCTCTGTATCGGTTCCGCTGATTTACTACACCCCTCCACATAAGTATTGGGTCTATAGATTGAATCGACCTGCCCATAAATGGTTACATATGAGGCCGTGCGAGCGTGCATACGTGTTGCAAAGGTTAATACACCTTGGGTCACAGTCATGCTGTGAAAGCGCGTTATGCCCGATAGTGCCGCCGGCGCTGTAGCCGCGGTACCATCAGCAATTTCATTTATACCAAAACAGTTCGTGTTGCGATAGCGCTGCAAAACCAGAAATTGCGCCATCCATGCGCATAATTATGTAGCCATGGGCCACACTGATTGGCGCCAAATTTATACCACGTCCCCCTTGGTATGATGCAAAATATCGGCAATGCATGTGGGGCATTGAAACTATGTCATTAAAGGTATTAGCAAGCCCTATCTATCGATTCCGTTGGTTTTGGAGCAAAGTCATGGAAAATAATCATGACGTAATCGTAGCATATGCTCAAGCACGAGTCAAAATGTTCTCGCGGCCTCCTTGCGGTAGGGCGAAGCCTTCCAATAGTAAAGCATGGCTACGTTCCCATGGCGCTTTATCGTGGGCCGAGTGGCCCGAGATTGGCGTGGCATTCGTTGCCTTGATAATGGTGGAAATACGGCTGTCGAGAAAAGGGGGGTAGTAAAGCGTGGTGCCGATACCCATGCATCGCTAAAGGGAGTCATGAACTAAGTATGAGTGGCTCACGTGCAAGTACATCCAACACTCCCTCATCACCGGGTATGATTGGGCATTATTGAAACACATGCGCAGCACAGTAAATTTCCACACGCATGATGTGGCCAATTGTTTCAATGCGCGCCATGTTCCCACCTACTTCTACGTTTATTAGGGGCGAAAACGTGCCTTGTGTGGCAATTATACAAGTACGATATACTACGAGTTAGTACTAGTACAATGGGTACCTGCGACTACGGGACGGTATATGCACTGTATAATGCTGCCATGTGGTAAGCGTTGTGATTAAGCAATATCTTTGTATTGTCAAAACACTGCAGCCTCTCGCCCTTACACCACCACTGCACACCACCTTTGTTTGTCTTTGAGTCTCGACTGCTGGGACTGTCGCAATGGTTTCGGAGCCGACTGATTCCGCCTCAATTGTTATACAATAAGGCGCCATCATCCTAATGCAAGGGTCACCGGATCGACCCCCGCTGATGTCGAGAATTGAATTCTCGCAGGGGGGGAGGAATGTAGTGTGGCAATTATATGAGTGAGATCAACCATACCCGAGTTAGTACCTGTGAGTACTATCTACTACAATGTGTACCTGTGACTACGGGTATATGTACTGTATAATGCTGCCATGTGGTAAGCGTTGTGATTAACCAATATCCTTGTATCGTCAAAACCCTGCAGCCTCTCGCCCTTGCATCACTAGTGCACACCACCTTTGTTTGTCTTTGGATGAGTCTCGACTGCTGAGACTGTCGCACCTTGTCGTTCCCGGACGCCGGCGAGATTGTGACATCCGATGCTTGATACTTTTAATTGCGAGACAATCGATAAGCAAAATTGACGATGAGCAAAATCTGAGCCGCTATGAATTTTCGGTTGAATGTGAACAGTTTTTGCTCAGCGTGGCCACAACTCTGCAATCGCGAGACTATCAATACAAAACGTGCAGAGGCCCACGTCCACGTGCCTCCACAGCCCCACCAAAAACCGTCCCAGCCCCTTCGCTAACATGTTTTCTCACTCACTCATGGCCATCCGGCCACCCAATGGTCTATGTATGTGCAGCGGCACGTCATGCGCACCAATCCATGTGTTGAAGGTGCTGTCAGTGCCTGAAACGCTCAATATGTCGCCTGGACGGCTTAATATATGGCACAGATATATTACGGTATTATGGCTTGACTAAACCCCCATGTGATGACGACTTCACATAAACCTGCAACATTCCAGAATTTCAGTTCATAAACCCTAGAGTAAGCTGCCCTACTTTTCGCAAACTTACTTCGGCGAAAAGGGGGGGCAAGTACTTATGTGGAAGGGTGTAGCTAGAAGCAAAATCATGGACAAAATATGTTAATATCATCGTTGCATGCGCAAGCGGGAGAGGGTTCTCGCGGCCTCCTAGCCGTGGGGCGAATCTATCATAATTTACGAATTTGCATCCTAACAAAAGACAGGTTTGTTTCGCCATCGAAAGGGCTGCAACTGTATATAAAAGCAGATATAGAAGCTCAGCCTGCCATCTTCCAGTTTCGCTGCGTTACCCAGCGATTAACTGTCTCGCAACCGCCTGTTGCGGGCAAGATCACCCCGGATTGTTCAAGACCACACCCGGCCCACTACCAACCGTGTGTGTGAAATTCTCATCCGTACGTCCGTGCGTCATCATGTTAGATGGAGAAGAACCCGTCGTGGAGCGGACGCTCGAATTTCTACAGGCAAACATGAAGGCCAAATCTACATTGTTGCGCGAGCTTGCAACAACATTAGCTCAATTGACGGCTCGTGACCGTGTTGTTGAGGGGGACGGAGTACATGGCTGAGGCTCCGGGCAGCGCGTCACAGGACAGCCGACAGGCAGCGGGGGAGCCACAGAGCGCCGCCCCGACCTACTTTTAGAGCTAGCCCATAGCGGCCGTGTCGCTTGGTGCAAAATCCGTGAGTGACGAGGACGACTACCTCGCGGTGCCAGAGCTACTGCAGCGAGCAGAGTTTGATTAGAGGCCGTTTGACCGGTCATCCGAGTGCCTGGGCTCTTTCCCTTGAGCACCGACCCGACAAACGAGTACCTCAAGCAGGCTGACCGGCGCCGGCCCATGAGGGGTATCTTTGGATCTCGTGTTTCGGAGTCAGCCCATACGGCCGCACTCTTCGTGGCTCTCGACGAGCTGCTACCATACGTCCATGCTGCCAATCAAGACTTCACTCCCTACCTCGTGCGCGCTCGGAATCACGCCATGGCCATCGACAAGGCGTTTCGCTTTCGTTTAGCCTTCCTGCGGAGGCTTAACGAGGTCAAACGTGTGCACAGTCAGTGACCAAGCAAGGTGTTCTAGACGTATTGCGAGTATTGCGAGCCCAGCATTTTCAGCTTGCTGCCGAGCATATGGGCTCTGCGATTTTTGGGGACCTGATGAAGGACTACGAGCGTCGCGTCTTCGAGGCGAAGGTTGCCAGCAGCGCAAAAGCTACCGCTAGTGCCCGGGTGGCGTCTTCGGCTGCATGATGCGGGCGCGGAAGTACTAGGCGTGGCGGCGGTCGCGAGCGTGGCCGCGAAGGTGAGCACGAGTGACGGGGTGGGGCGCCTTTCGTCGGGGCTGCTGGCGCTTTGCGCGGCCACCTTTCGGTGATCGCCGCACGGCGAACCCTATAAGCTCAACGGTGGGATGAGCGCCTTGTGTCCGGACCGGACCCCCACCTTACAGACTTCATTTATAATTTCCCCGGTGCGGTGCTTCTTACAGCTACAACCGAGTGCGGCTCAACCGTCCGCACATCCGCGCATGGCGGCTCAACAATTCGCCCGCCGTACCATCTCATCGTTGCGTTTGTCGGTTGTTACACTACTTGTTACAACTGGTTCGCACCGGCCGAGCTTCGCGAGCGTACGTTACGCGCATGACATGCGCTACGAGCGCGAAGGGCGCGCGGGGCGGCCCTCCTACCCGAGCCCGGCCCCGCAAACCCGTATGGATGTTGCTGTAAACCCGTCCAGCAACTACCGACCAACCGCGGGGAACCTAACCGCTGCCGCCGAATATTTTGCTAAAATGAACCGACCTCCTGTTACTCCGTCGGCCAAGCGCCGTACTTAAGTAATTGACGAGCCCGAAGCTGTCGCCCCTCACTCCAGTCTCGCTTGCATGAGGCGTTCGTCGGCTCAGACTTGTTGGGACAGTGCACCCTCGATTCAAGCTCCAGCTCCGTCCCTAACCGCTCAAACGCTCAAGAGCTACGCCGGCATACTGTCTCATTTCGCGGAGTTCTGCCACGACTCCGAGAACATCAACCGGCTGGAGGCAACCACTGCTATTTTCATTCGGTTCACCGCTCGGATTGGTGAGCGGGGGCACATTGGGGCAAAGTATGTCGTTACAACCCCACCTGTCATCAATCAACACGTTCTTTCAGCTACACAACCTCGACCCGATCGCCAAGGACAGTTTGCACCTTACCGCCACTCGTCGTGGCCTGATGCTAAGGCAACGCCGCCTGGAGGCTGCCCTTTGGCGAGTCCCTTCGCATGTTAATGTCGCATACATCTTTCGAGCGTGCAGAATTGATTGTGTATGCTCCCTTCCCCGAGTACCGGTACGATTTCCGAGCCCTCACGGCCTCGGTTGTCAACTTCATGTTCTTTGTCAGGGGACTTCAGTGGCGTGTCCTGCCAAGTGCGGGACGTGCATGTCGACGACCACAGCATTACCCTGCAGGTGTACCGCGAGACAGGCCGCGCCGGTCTGCGAGGCCCCTGCGCGTACTGCTACTTCCATTGTCGGAGCACACCCGCATTACGCGTCTCCCGCACCACTTCATCGATCACAAGTTGCAGTCTGCCCCCTGGACCCTGTTGCCTTGGCCGAACAAACTTCTGGGCGGTCACCCCGAGCGAGCAGTCCAAGTCTTGGTCTCTTGGACTGCCGCCACAATATCGGACTGGCTCTCTACGCCGTTCGTCTTGTCGGTGCTGCCCCCCCCCCCCCCCCCGCCGGCACTTCATGGAGCTCACACAACCCTCGCAAGGGAGCAGAATCTGACCCTGACTCCATCGGAGCCCCACTGTCCCACATTCGCTACCAAGGCGGCCGGGCCACAAACTTCGACATCCTTCTAGACTACATCGACCCCAACGTCCTTGCTTCGCCTGGCGCGTGGTTCTTCTTCGGTCAAACCGCGCCCCTCCGCCACTTCCAAGTCCAACAAGACTCCGCAGCGGTGGCCTTCCCGGTGCCCCTTCATGACTTGGCGCTACTCTTTCTCCGTAAACCTACCGCTCTCTCCGTTCGCTCATCAATGGCAAAACAGGCTCAACTTTGAAATGTTCATAACTCGATTATGGGGTTTCCTCCTTTCCCTAACCGCGCGCTTTTCCGGCTACCGTGCTGCTCAGTGCTACGGGTTACTAGGCACCTGTCGTTGCGCCCTTTTTGGGTGCAGCATGAGCATCCATATAACATATGAGCCTGCCATCTTCCAGTTTCGCTGCGCTCCCCCTGACTCCGTTTTCCCTACACGCTTATTTCACTTAACCTTCCTGCCAATTTCGGCTCTTGTTCATGCAAAGCCTACGCGGCATGTTGGCAAAATCAGACTCAACTTTGAAATTTCAGACACCGGGAATAATATCTCGTTTGGCGAAGAATTTTTGATCTGGTTACAAATGAAAATCAGGAATCTGCTGGCAAACAAGCCCACAAGTGGGGGCGGGGGGGGGGGGGGGGGTTGTGGTGCGCTCGATGAAGCGTGCCACCGCAAAGGAGAGTGGACCGGTCGGCAGCCGTGGTGGCAGGTGGTGGTCCTGACCGGCCCCCGTAAACATCCGCGCCCATGCGCGCAACGGGCGCCGCGCCAAGGCAGTGAGAGAAACCACATAAACTAGTCAAGAAAATTTCACAAGGAATGTCTGGTGTGCCGGCTAGAGAAGCGCAGCAAGCCACGGGAGGGGTGGCGGGAAACTGAAATTGAAACTGATATTGATATTGTCCACGGGAGTCACATGCGAGAATGTCCTGGAAGGCGAATCATGGTAGGCGACAACACGCGTCCGCGGGGAGTACCAACTTGAAGGCGGTCGCCAGTACGACCATGAATGGAGAGGTCGTGGCGCGTCTTCCAGGAGCGCATGTCGGAGCACCTTTCCGAGGGGAGCGGGTGCCAAGCTGTATGGAGCTCCAATTGTATGGAACAATGACGATGGATGGGGCACCACTTGACTCATGTTTGGAGACAAGATTGCCGATTAGATTCCCCCCGGGGGGGGGGGGGGGGGGGGATACACCCGTTACCTTTGCAACGCCATGAAGCGTCGGAGAGGTGCAGGGGGTCGACGGCCTCGCACCGCAGGTCACGCCAGCGGGGTTGCCGCGGGGCAGGATGACGTTTTCGGTCGTTGCAAATCGGTCGATGAGTGTTAGCTCCATGATCGTAAAGTCTTCCATTGCATTTACCCTATGTTGTTATTTTAAAATCTAAGCCCCACCGACATGTTTAGAATAACATTATTTCAAACATGCAATCGAGTCTGGTTTATTTGCCAGTTACACACATGTCGTTTAAGACTGCGAGCGTGGGCAGTGAGGCAAGGGTGCTGACCAAACAAAGGCGGAAGATATCTTGGGTTGTAGAGGGGCCTCGCGCCGAGAGGATGTGCAAGAACCTCGATCGAGGCGCATGCATAGAGCAGACGCGGATGGGTGGAAGATGGTGCTAGTAACTTCACCCGGTGAAACCACTACCAACATACTGTACGGGTCGGACTGTCTAGGACATGTATATTGTTGGGAAACCCCATAAACATGCTTAGATAAGTACCGCGGCGAGGGAGGGGGGTGTTGCACTTCAACGTTACGACTATGACCGTGGCAGCAACATGTGGATTGGTGTGGCATTCGCCGGTCGTAATTGCGCGAGTATGTGGGTGTGTGCCCTTACGCGCTCGGCCGATGTCGCGGGTGAGGGTGAGCCGGCACCTGGAAATTTTACGCGGGTGAGTTGGCTACTGGTGGTGGCGGACTGCCCGACTTCGAGTAGGAGTCGAGGCGGTAGCGTGATGGACTTTCCCCTGCCTAATTTCAGCCGCGTTTATTATGTATGGAGTCCGCCTAGATTTCCTGGTCTGCCCCATCGTCTGCGTCATCCGCGAGCGCCCTGTGAGGGAATGGAAGACACCGTATATTTCCTCGTGTGTTCCGCGGGTCAGCGTGTAATACTTAGAGGCCCGCTTGGTGCGTCATTTCTCGGCGGCGACGAAATAAAATATAAGTGCGCAGCATCGTTCGCTGGCGCGGCCGCGGCATGCGGCATGCCGTACTGTCGGGCACGTAGATCCTAGGATCCTTACTGTCGCCTGGCCAGCCTCTCTGCACCAGCGGACGGGAGACACCAAGCAGCACAGTGTTCCGGGCTCAAGCCGTGCCGTACTGGCGTAAGCGGGCTCCGAACCTCGGGCAGGGGGCACGGGGCCAGCGAGGCTGTGAGCGGCAAGGGGTGACATGGCGACCACCCGCCACGTCCTCGTGGTTCTCCTACTCTCGGCTCTGAACTTGCAGTGCTGTTCCGCAGCTTTCGGTGAGTGCGTGAGGCCCGTGACGTTGGCGTCGTCTTGCTTGATAGCGACTGCGTTCGCGCCGTGTCGATGGAGCTGGCTTACACGGCAGTTTGGCTACGGGTTTGCGACCATAGTGGGACAACAGGCGAACGCAACCCTTGAGTTGTACAAGATTCCTCGTCACTACCCGGACGTTTTACACTCGATTTCCTGCGTAACTAGGCGATGAATGGTGAGTGCTTAAAAGGCTCTGGCCATGCTGTTGCGCTCGCAGATTTTCGGCCATTGGGGCGGAAGCTCCTGGCCCAGCGCGATGGCATCCACCTGAACGACGAGGATGTTGCCGCCGTCCAGCACAAGGCAGACAAGGATGCGCTGGCTCAAAAGGCTGCGGCCATCGAGAAGTACAAGAACCACCCACACAAGTACGCAGAAACATTGCGGGTTTGTTGTGTGCAGGATCCGCTGTGGCGGTTCTGATGTGATGCGCTGTGTCGGCTATGGCTGTGCAGGTCTGGCTGGTCCAAGTTCATGACCTCCCCCAGCGCTACCAAGCAAGAGTGGAACAAGAAGCGCGCGGACGCGGCGGGCGCAAACCAGCGCAAGGCACGAGGCTATGGCGCGTTCACCAGCAAGTCAATGGAGGCGCAGCGCCGGTGGCACGCGCTTAACCAGCGTGCACTGAGCAAGGGCCACATCGGCTCGGTCCCCAAGGAGGTGTACCAGCCGTACAGGGGCCGGGAGTACAAAAAGAACGAGGGCACGGGGATCACCATCAGGAAGACCGACCGCAATGGACGGATCCGGGTCCGCTAGGCAAACCGCTGCACCCCATCTGCCCACGGTCCCTGTAACCACCTGCATATATGTTCCTCAGATACAGCGCGGGTGCAAAGACGACGTTACTGGTGTCTGCTGCCGCCACATGTGCTGCTGCTGTCTGGGCATGCATCCCGATTTTGCATGCAGGTGTGATGTTGCCCCCTTAATACCCGGACATGGGGACAACATTACGCGGCTACACATAGTGGCGTTTAAAGTTAAAAAGCGGGATCGGGTGTTTATAAAATTTACACCTGCCATTCCGCGAATAGTGCATCGCAGAGCCCACCTGGGTGATGACCGTCTGCGCGGGTCCCGCTAGCGCGCTACGTGTGTGTGCATATGCTGCTACGCCTCACACAGAGCTAGTGCGTGACCTTGTCCGGAGTTGCGGTCGGCCACGGTTGCTGCGACCACCGATCCCCTTGGTGCGGCTGCCCAGCCCGCCCGTCACTGTACCCGTTGCCGTTGGACTGGACCAGCATTTCCTGCGCCGGCAGCACCCGCGGGAGCGGCTCTGTGAGGTGTGTGGCACGAGGCAGAACATATAGAGTGGCCAACGGAAACAAAGGTGGCGGAAGGCTGCAGTGAGCAGCTCCCGACGATGACTGCCATTCAGCCGAAGGCATGGAGTGGTTGGACTCAATGGGTTCGGGCTTCGCAGCGGGGGGACTCGTACCAGCTGCTGCAGGTTCTCATTGCTCCCCCGGCGGGACACCTGCCCCAGGGTCGACTTTGGCGTGATGGCGCCGGACCGCGTCAGCGCCGACAGGTTCTGGAACGTGAAGTCCATGTCCTTGGTGGTGTGCAGCAGAAAGGTGCCGCCAACGACCGTCACAAACCCGCAGAACTCCGTCGCGATCTGCGTCCAGCTCTGCACGTCCTGTAACAGTGGATGACAGGACATGTCCACCAGACGGCGGGGACTGCGGTCAGCCGGCAGGTGCAGGAGCCCAGCATGCAGGCGCAGCTGAGTCAGCAGATTGGCGCAGCGCCGCCCACCTGGAACAGTATGAGCGAGGCCAGAATCGTCGCAATCGTGAACATCACGTAGTAGATGGGGCTGACGATGGCGGTGTTGAAGATGTCCAGAGCCTTGTTCAGGTAGTTCATTTGCGTCACGACGCAGAGGATGACAACCTGCGCCGCCATGCAGACAGAGAGCACATCCGGCTTGCCGCTCACACCAGCGTACCCTGCCGCGGTGGTGCACGTGGACCGGTGTCTCCGAGGGGCACATGCCTGAGCAGGTAATGCGCAGAGCGGAAAGGGAGGGCAGACCCACCACGAGGCAGTAGTAGATCTCTGGGTAGACGAACTGGTTGTCTCCTTCGATGGTGAGCTTGATGGCAATGCCCAGTGCCTGCGGTCGCGGTTGCACGTCAGCGATTGCGCTGTGTTGGAACCCATGCTAGGAATGTTGCATGTGCACACAGCAGGCGGCGGCGTCCCTGCTGTCCGGTGATGGTAAGGGGTCGGGGAGGAAGTTTTTTTTTTTGGGGGGGGGGGGGGGGGGGGGGGGGCATCCCACCTTGCAGCTCATGACTGACAGGGAGCCGACCAGGGAGCAGATGCCGATGTAGCAGAATATGTGGGTCGATCCATACTTGGGGGAGACGTAGAATATCAGGAAGAAGACGGTGCAGAGCGCCACGAGGAGGTACATCAGGAAGCCTGCAGGCGCGGGCCCGGGATGCATGCCGCGTGCGTTTCAGCGCAACATGCCAACACATCGAGTATCAGTCTAGAGCGTGCAGCATGTCAATGTCAGGCAGGTCAGGACTGCGCGGAGCAGGGTCCAGTGTCACCCCTCCAGATATTCATCGACCAGTGCCGGAAAGCCCGCAACATCTGCCGTGCCGGCCACGGCATTCGGTTGGAGGACGTACCTGGCTGCAGGGCGAGATGCGATATCTCGCGCACGCTCTCAATCGGGCGCTCTGCCGGCGCATGCAGCACGATGGTGACCGAGCCGGTGATACAGAGGATGCACCCCAGCACGCCAAACATGTTGAGCTTTTCGCTGAGGATGAGGTGCGCGAGGATGGCGCTGCAGGGGCACAGGGAGGGGAGGGGTCAGCGCACGCCATCAGGCTGCACATGGAGCTGTGTGAGGGCCCCGGCGACGCGCCATGCCAGGGCACAGTGCCTCACCTGATGATGATGCTGAGGGCGCCAAGCGGAGTGACCACAATCGCCGGGGCAAACGCATACGCCGCAAAGTTGGCAAACTCTCCGAGAATCATGGTCACCATGCCCGTCCACCACATTGGCTCCTTCAGATATGCGTACCCTCCCGAGCCTGGGGTGTAATGTGGAAGGAAACCAGGGGGGGAGGAGGAGGGGGGGGGGAGGCGGGGGGAGAGGGGGGGGGGGGGGGTCAACCATTTTGCTACCTCATGCCCCCCCCCCCCCTCCCTCTCTCCCTCAGAGCTCCACCCGAACCCCCTTCACAGAAGCGCATGTGCTTACCCGGCAAACCGTGCCTGCAAGTGGAGTTCCAGCCCAGATGGCAAGAGACCGTAGGGATGGGGGAGGTGGAGGGGGGGGGTCGGGAATGGTGCGGGGGGAATGGGGGCGGGGGGCAGCGGGGGGGGGGGAGGGGGGGAGAGACCTGCCCGCACGCCGTTGGCGCTCGCTATCTTGAGGCCCTTCTTCTTAATGATGAAGCTGGCGCCGATGAAGAGGGAGGAGCTGACCGCCAGGGCGACGCCCTTGGTCTGGTCTGGGATGTCCATGGCCGCGCAGTCCCCCAGCGTCCGCTGTTCCGGGGGTCCCTGCTATATGGAAACCCTGCCGCCTGGCACCCTCCGCCCGGCCCCGCTCACACCGGTACGAGAATATATCCTCTGCTGCCACTGACGATACGCTACCTCCCTTCGCAGCGCCCCTCGTGCGACCCCGTGCCACACCTCTCCTGCGCGACCAGTACCGTAGCCGAGGCGTGTGGTCAAGGCGTGATACAGGCGCGCCACCGCCGGTACTGGTAGGCGACACCGCTGTGGTCAGCCGGCATGTGTCACTGCTAGGCCGCGGCCGTGCTGCCGCGACGGATGTGCTGCTGGACAGACGATTCCGGACGGCCTCGTGCCCCGCGCAGGCGGCGGGACATATCGTTAGTAATCCCAGCAACTGGGCGAACATATGGCGGTATCGATGCAGCAATGACGAGGAATATATCCGGAAATGAATGAACTTATACCGGGGGTAAAATACATCAATAAATGTGACCGGCGGTAGAAATAGCGAATGGTTCATGTACCTCCGATATACCGACGATATAGTCGGTACCCGCCGATGAAACGAGCAAAGCAATCCGCCTTTACTGCACACACGTACCACGCACGAGTAGTTATAATTGTGTCCGTCTACCGCCGTAACCATCAGCACCATCACCATCAGCTGCTCATCGGGGTCGCTGCCGACTTCTGAGGTGTTGAGGACGAACGCGTGGCGTTCGCCGATGAGCACAAAGCACACTTCGCACAGAGGTCGCGAGACAGGAGCAGCTCGGCTCGCCACTTGCTTTGTCGCGACGGTTCAGTTGTTCTGCTACAGAGGCGGTACTTTCACGGGTTCAGTGTACGCAGCGCAGCTGCGAGTTGCAGGCTCGCGACGGGTCCTCCCCCTCCCCTCAGTCATCCTCTAGCCGCGCTTCCAGACAGGTGAGGGACCAACTCGGCCGGACTCCTTACCGCCGATCGCGGACTTGCCGCATCAACACTCCCCGCAGGTTGCAGAAGCGCCGCCCGGGCCCGGATTTGTCTGTGAAGTCCTGCAGTGTAGAGACACGTCGAAAGGTGCTGTAGTTATACTCGTACATCGGAAAGGGGCACGACGTAGTGGATGCCCGCCGTGGGCTGCGCGATGCGCCGATTCACCTCCACGCCGCCGCCGGGCTGGGCGAGTCGAACCTCGGTTTCCGTTGATACTGTAACAAATGCCTCGTCACTACCGGTAGGTTGGTCGGACGCAGCCACATGCCAGTATCAGGATGATACGGCGAAAAGCTTTCATTGCCTTCGTCACAGTCAGACCGTACCACCTCCGCCCTAGTGGGTGGCGTTCTGGTGGTGGGGCTTTGCCGACACGGTGGGGCATATGCTGAAAGGCGTGCAGTATATGTAGTATGTATTTCTAGCAACGTATGAATGACCACCCCCAGAAGTGCCCCGTCATGCCAAAAATCTCGAGGATCGTCACATCCGGCCGGATGTTGGATTCGCTGATGCGTTTGCGTAGCACGGAGGCGCGTGTCTTTCCCGCATTACCCGTGCTACGCTTGAGTGCCCCAGCCATTAGAGGGCTGCAGCCATTGAAGACGAGTCGTGGTGATTCAAGCTGGCATGCCGTGGCCGCATTTGTCTGGTTGCAGGAGGAGGAGCGGCGCTTGGGTGGTAACTTGCCGTGGCAGCCCGCAGCAGGGTCGCCATGAGTGGTCAAAAGGTGGACCTCAGCAAGTACAGGACAGGCGGCATAGAGCGCGCCAGCATGGGGGCAATGGACAGCGCCAGGTCCAACTCCTCCGCATCTGGCCAGACTACAGCGCTGGGCAGAATGTCCGCCACGCCGGGCATGGCGCGCTCAAACCTGCGGCGTAGCTCCATGTCGGCAGAGCCGGCGGTCACCCCGAGTGTGAAGGGCGCCAAGGACACCAGGGAGGGCGACCCCCCGCCGTCCAGCTCGGAGCTGCTGGCCAAGCTGGAGCGCGCGTCCACCAGCCTAGCGCGCGTGTCACAGAATCCCAGGAACATGCAGCGAACCTCCATGTCGCTGGCGAGAGGCTCCGGCGAGAGCGGCGTGTCGGCGTCGGAGCCGCGCCCGGCTGATGTGGAGAGGCTGAGGTGAGTGGCGCCACGCCGCCGCTCAACGAGTTGGCCTACCCATCTGCCGCATGCAGGCCTGAGGACCGCCTGGCATTGACATCTCTGCGCTTTGCCCCCCCCCCCCCCCCCCTCTCCCCCACCCCTCCTCTCCCCACCCCTCCTCTCCCCACGCGGCATGGACAACCCGGTAGCTTCGAGCTGTGCATACACGATGTGGCGAAGGACACCCCTGTCAGCTACAAGTTGGACGGTGAGCGCGTTCACAATGACACCCCGACCCAGCATACAGAGGCCGCGACCCGGACACCGTGCTCGTGCATGGCGTCCCGTCTGCAAGCGGCATTGCGCCGGGAGGTGGGGGAGGGGCATGTGCGCGCTGTGTCGGGAGGGAATCGGGCTGTCGCACGCCGCCCTGAGACGGCCCCGGCTCCGCGCTGCCACAGGGGGGCGATTCCAAGTGCGGGAGACGCTGAAGTTTCTGGAGGGCTCGGAGTACCAGATATCCCTGAAGGTCAACCCGGGGCTGAAGATCGAGTAAGCCCCCCCCCACCCCACCCCCCACCGAAAGTCGCCCCCTGCCCACCAGACATGCGGCTGCTGCCAGCACTGACGTGTAGAGACGGCGCACCCCAGCAGCTTTCCGTGCTCATGCCTGCATTCCTGGAGCGTGGGTGCTGAGCTGCCGCGGCATCATCGCGTGTGCTCAGAGGGAGCGTAGTCAACCTGGACGCCCGCGCGGCAGAGAATCCCAGAGCACCGGTACGCTGCATTGGCGCGCCGGTTGCCTGATGCCGCCCCGCATTCTGCCCGTGCTGAACCCCCTTTCCCCCTCGCCACCCGTCCGATGGGCAGATTGTGTTGAGGGATGCGTTGTTCTTGGACAAGAGCGGCCCCGGGGCGAGCAGCGGCATTTGGACGTGCACCCTGGCCCCCTCCTCCAAGGGCGAGCGCGTGTTGATGAGCCTCGAGATGCAGCTGGAGGTGCGCCCCGTGAGGGGGCTCCCCGACATGCTCCCCGTTGCCCATGAGGATCCGGACGCAGCTGAGTGGCAGTTTCTGATGCCATGCGCGGCGCGGCCGCCTCAGGGATTCGGCAAGGTGGTGTTCCCCATCATGTGCAAAGTGTACAAGCCGTCCGCGAGCGGCGCCTTTCATGGTGAGTGCCGCGACTCGGAGTCCACCCGATAGCCGGGAGCCACCTGTCTCCCCGCCAGGCCTGATCGGCCCGGCCCCCACGCCACCCACTCTGACAGGTCAGACCTGCAAGATGATCTCGTACACGGTGAAAAAGGCGACGGACCCGAGTCACGCCGGCCACATTCTACGCACCCAGTTCATATGAGGCCTCGCGGCGGCACCGCGAGCGACTGGAGGCCATGTGGGCGGCATCGTAGACAGGCGGCAGCCGTTTCCGCGGTGCACGAAAGTGACTTACAAGCTGCCAGTGGCCCAGTGGACCCATAGCATGTCGCCTTCTGGTTGGATCCCCCACGGGCTTGCAACTAACGCAGTGCCGACACCGGGGCTGCGGACCCACTGTGATCGATCGCCCTAACGTCCTCCGGCAGGGTCACTTCCACCTCGGCCGCTTGCCCTTGTATCCGCCCCGGCTCCCCCGGCCCCCCGCCCCCCTGTGCTCCTGGCCGTCCTCCCTCGGCCGCGTCCTGCGTAGGCACACAGCGCACCATGCCGTACGTCTCAAACGCGCCAACCACGGCGGCGGCGGCCGCATCGGCTGCCGGCGGGGCCCTGCGCCCAATGGGGCACCTCGGCCTGCCGGCAACCAAACACCACAAACTCAAGTACGAACCCAGATGATGCCGCGGAGCCACCCTCGCGAGCCGTGCAGAGATTTGGGATCATGGGGTAGTGGGTGGGGGGGGGGGGGGGGGGGCGGGGGGCACACTTTTTGCTCTCGTTTGGCTTGTCCTTCCATGTCGTGAACTTGTAGTTGGCGTCGTTCAGGCTCTGCAGCCACTTCTCATTCACGCTCTCCTCCTTGTCCTGCGCCACGATGTGGGCGTACACCCACCGCTGCTTGAAGTCGCTGATGGCCTCGGTGTAGACGTCCGCCCCGAGCGGCTCGCGCCCCTCCTGGCCCGCCCAGCGCTCGTTGTACGACTTGTACATGCACTCCGTCTGCGAGGGCGGCCCCGCGGCAGAACCAGCTCAGCCGCCACGGGTGACGGGCAGCCATGCATCAACCATGGCATGAATGACCACGTGCGGCGGCGGAGAGCCGTGCAGCCGCACCAGAAAGAGGCCGAGCGCGGGCGCCATGGGCGTGTTGCAGTCCTTGTTGGGCGACAGGGCGATGTCCTGGCACTCCTCCGGCGCAATCTCGCGCATGATGGCGATCACCATGCCGACCTGCGCGGGGCGGGTCCTCGGCTCAGTCCACCCCACGCGCCAACACGTGTTGCGACAGTGAACGCCGGGAGGGAGAGTTCCGCGGCTGGCACCGGGTCCCTGAGTTCATCCCTGGGTACGTGGGTGCCCAGAGGCGCCGCTTGGTGGAACGTTGCCCGATCATTCACCACATGACGTCAGAGGCACTGGCAGCTGAGGAGGCGCCCTGGCATGCGTCGGGATGGCCGGGGTGACGCGGGCACCCGCACCATTTTCCGGATTTGGTGCAGCATGAAGCTCTGCCCCAGCACCACCATCCGCACGTACGGCTCCCCGTGCGCTTCAAACTGCTCCGCGCGGAAGGAGATGATGTGCCTCTTGGCGGCCGCCTGGCCGGGCGACACCTGCGCATCGGCATTCACAGTCGGCGGCGCCGCAATCCAATGACGGCCCAGAGGAATACGACGAGCAGTGAGCCCATAACGAGCTCCGAGTGGCGGAGTGACTTCGGTCCTAAGATCACAACACCCGAATAAATCCGGATATTTTTACTTTGATAATAAAGCTGCCGAAACCTCACCGCGGATGCAACGGGGACTGCTTATTCCCGGGCTTCCAAGTGATACATCAAACGGCACTCCAGCAACATCTATCTGGCGTAGTACGGGTGCCCGTGCACAGTTACGTGCCAGCCCTGATAGGAACACGTCAAATATACTATGGTGGCCGATGCCATTTTGAGACGGGGAATCAGCCGCCGGAGTGTCGGCATCGAGCTGCGCCGCGCGCGGGCGGCACACCTGCACGGTGTAGTTGTGGAAGTTGTGCGTCCCGATGTACTTGCCCAGCAGGTGGTTCAGCCGCTTCAGCTGCTCCGCGCTCATTCGGAAGCCGCTTTTCCCGGCAGGCACGGGCTCCACCGCGCCACCAGCTGCCTCCGCTTGACTCCCTGCGCCGGCAGCGTCCGACGGGGCATCCGTGTCGGGGTGTGCTCCTGCCGGCGCCTCGGCATCGGCGGCTGCGTGCGGCGCTTTCGCGGCCTCCTGCTTTGCCTCGAGAGCCTCCGCCTGCGCTTGCATCTGCGCCCACACCACGCACCCGTTAGCCGTGATACCACCCCGTCGCCGCAGTGACAGCACGGGGCGCCACGCCGATGGGATGCGGCGCCACCCACCGTCTTGTTGAAGTAGTGCTGGCGCCCCCGGCAGACCTCCGGGTCAAACGCCCACTCCGGCATGATGTACTCATACCGCCGGCGGTCGCACGCCAGCCGCGCATCAAAGCCACCCGTGGTCCGGGTGAATCCCAGCACGCGGATCTGCTCCCAAGGGCGCCATGGCAAGCGCGGTGGTGAGAGGCAGCTGAGCGCCCATCCCGCATACTAAGCATTCTGGGTTTGTTTGTTTGGTGGTATATCTGAAGGATGTGTTACTTGTTTTAGCACAAGTTTTGGTTGCTGTGAATTTTGTGAACGAGTGTATATAATAGTATCACATAAACTGAAAACATCATCCCAATCAAATGTACTTATTAACAAACGCATAAATAAACAGCAACTATAACCAAACATGAAAATAGAATAAGACATTGAATCAGAACCGTAAACCACTGCATTGCTTGATGACGGGTAGGCGCCGTGCCGTGGCAACACCAACGTGGCGAACACGGAAAGGGATCGGCAAGCGGCTGCAGCGCCCACTCACCTGCTTTGGCAGGTTCTCGTTGATGCGGGCCGCCATGCAGGGCGGGTGCAGGATCATCCGCAGCGACACGACGTTCCCGATGGCGCTCACCCCCTTGTCGGTCCGAGCCGCGCGCTTCCACTGGATCTGCGGAGCGCCGCCGACAGATCCTGTGAGCGTCATGCATACGCGGAAGGGGGGAGGGCGGCTTCGCAGCGGGTTGACTGCCACTGCGGACCTTCTCGTACGAGTCCGCGTTCTGCTCGGAGATGGCGCCTGCTTTGGTCATGGCGGCCATCAGCTCACTCTCGATGGTCTTTGCGCCCGGGTTGTTCTGCATGCCCTGCAGGTCATCATGGACAGACACTCTATGCCTTGCCCCATGGTGCGGCAGTGGGGGCTGCATGCCAACGCGTTCCGAAACGCAAGGCGCTCCGGGGCGAAGGGGGGGCTCCAGGCAGGCGTTGCGCTACTGCACTTACGCTGTAGCCGTGGCCCACGTAGGCCAGGTACAAGGCGACCTTGCGCTTCTTGAACGCGCCGCCCTGCTCCCCTGCCACCTCAGTCGCCGCACCTGTAGTCTGGGCGGCCGAGCACAGAATGTATGTTGGTAGTGGCAGCGGTGGCGATGTAGATGGCAGAGGAGGGGGGGGGGGGGGGGTGATGGACGCATGAGGGCACACAAGTCGGCAGCTTCTTTTAGTCAGGGACATATCAGCCATCACGCAGCTGATGTACTCGGAGCTACAAAGTAAGCCCATGCGTGAGAGAGCGCGATCAGGCATGGACGCCCTTGCTGGCGAGTCGCCTTCTCACCGATGCGTTTACTGCAAGTTCCTCATCTTTGGCAGGCGCCTCTCCCTGCCCCGGTGTCTCCTCCTTTAAATGCGCTTCATCATTTGTTTTCGCCGCCTCCTCGACCCGCGCCTCCGCATCCACCGCCTCCTCCTCCACCCGCGCTCCCCCCTCCACCTGCGTCTCCTCCTTCACCGCCTCCTCCTCCTCCGCTTGCGCTTCCTCCTCGACCCGTGCCTCCTCCTTCACCTGCGTCTCCTCCTTCACTTGCGCTGCCTCAATTGCTTTCGCCTCCTCCACCGCCGCCGGTCTTTGCGATGCGGCGTCCATGGAGCCCCCGGCGGTCAGAGTGTACTGGACACCGCACCGAACAGACTCGTCTCAGCGCACGGGGCCTGTATACAGCCGAAGCTCAGAGGATGGGGGCTGGCACGCCACTGAGGAGGCGCTACCGCTGGCGACAGGCTGCTGCCGGCGGCGTGGTTCCTGCGCAGCCATCTGTAGCAGCGCGTCCGGCGAGCCGCCGCCAAAACTGTTGCCGTCATCCGCTTATTGCACACGCGCGCCCGCCGGCGGGAGCTGTGTGTCGGCGCTCAAAAAGCGAGAAGTACGGACGTGACTCCATGCAGTTATTCACGTCTAAAACAATAAAACATCGGACGAACACTTTTTTACACAGCCCTTAATAATCATTTATGTCAGGTCAATAGGTCATTGATTATGTGTCGTGGTTGTTCCAGTGTAATAAAACAGAAACGCGGATGAATTTTCTCTTCGGGCCAAAATTATAAATGGCCATTAGCCTGACTAATGGACGTAGCTGCTGGTGAATAGCGCCAATATATACGGATTGCATCTTCAAGCCCAGCTCTTGACCGCATAAACAAGGTTTTTGAGTCATCTCATTTGCGCAAATCCCGCGGGCAAAACTGAGCTTTGAGCTGTGCGCTGCGCAATACTCGTACGAGAACTCAAATTTTCCTATCTTGCTGGACGAACAACTAATCGCTGTGATGATAGTGAGTTGCGGCGGCTGGCGACGGGTGACGGCGACGACATACCATTGCTGGGGCGGAATCAGGAACGCCACCGCAGACGGGTACACCACAGGCAGCGACTGCAACGCCCTTGCGACCGGCACCCTATTCTGCAATCCTGCCTGCTTCCTCTCGCGCGCTGCGTAGCGAGTCTCAATCCCCCGCCGCACCTGGCCGGCTGGCGCTGCCGCCGCTGGGGAGTGACGCCCCCCGCTTGCCTGCTCGGCTTTCCTCGCCGCCCTTCCGGCGCTGGCCCAATGCCGAAGAAGAAGCACCACCGCTCGCACAGCGCCAGCAAAACCTCCAAGAAGAAGCAGGCGGCGGCTGCAGCGGCGGCTGGGCTCGCTGGGGAGGTGGGCACGCAGCGCACACTGCCAAGCAGCACTGCTCTGGCTCAGCGCAGTGCTTTCTTGCCACACCCAGCCCTACAACCCTATCGCCCTTAACCCCTCCCCCCCCCCCCCCCCCCCCCCCCCCCCCCAATCCACTCCACCCCTTATCCCCAATATTTACATCGCCATGCCTGAGCACTGATTGGAGCTTCGCCTCAGAGCACACATCAAGCGGGGTAGGTTGCACCCCACCGAGCGGGAATTCGCTGATCTTGATTCACTTTTCTCACCGCTGCAGGATGGCGAAGCGGTCCCTGCGGTGGCTGCGCCCCCTCCCGCCGCGCCGGAGGTGACGTATGGGCGGGTGCAGGGGCTCGAGAACCTGGGAAACACCTGCTTCTTCAACTCCGTGCTGCAGGTACCACCACCACCGCCGCCGGCGCCATCACATGCTTTACCGCTGTTGCCTTGTTGTCTGTAGTGGGGGGGCGGCTGGAGTCGATGCAGTCGCGTCTCTACATCCAGCATGGCGGCGCAGTAGCGCCGCGCCAGCGCCATCCACTGCTTGTGACTCCACCCCTCCCCCCCGCCCCATTCCCCCTCCCTCCATACCGCGCCATGCCAGGTGCTGCAAGCCGCACCCCAGCTGCAGGTGCATTACGGGGCGGACGGCGACGAGTCCGGGCTCCCGGACGGCCCGCTCGGCGCAGGGATACGCGAGGTGTTTCTTCAGGCGCAGCAAGGTGCGGCGCCTCTCATCCCGCCACCAGCCGCCAATGGGCTCGGCAATCATCCCAAGAGAAGCTGACAGCGGCCGCCAGCTGGCCACCTGCCTGGGAGTGATGATATCTCCCTGAGCGGGGGGAGGGGGGTGGGGGGGGGGGCAACGGAGGCTCTGATGGGTCGAGTCGGGGGGCGCCCCCTAGGGCAGGGCATGTGCGCATTCCATGAACTGTCAGCCGGTGGTCGGCAGCAGCTATCATGTCGCAGGTCACGGCAGCATCATTGCGGCGGTGCTTGATCGGCGCAGAACGCTCTTGCGGGTCTGATCCGGGCACCCCTTGCTGAGTCCCCGCCCTGCATCCCCCGGTTCGCCTCCGCTGCTGGAACCGCTCCGCCCTGGGCGCACAGAGGCGTTACAGGCGGGGCGGTTCAAGACCTCCACGCACAGCCCGAAGCAACTCCTGGGCGCCATCACCGAGATCGCTCCGCAGTTCAAGGTGGTGCAGTGCCTTTGCCGCGGGCCACCCGACATCGCTCCGCGATGGATCCCCCTCTCCCCCCCCCCTCTGCCGCCGCTTGTCACTGACCCTCTGTGGCACATTCGCCTGCGGTCCCTGCAGGGCCGGCAGCAGCACGACAGCCACGAGGTGCTGCGGTGCCTCCTGGACGGCCTGCAGGTGCGCAGCTCGTTCACATGCGAAAATGCCAACACGATGTGCCCGACGACCTTGTTTGCCGCGTCCCCGTGCTAGCCCCACCGGGTGTGGCGGCCCAGCTTCAACAGTGACCGCCATTATGCGGCTGTGTGCATGACTGTGTACACGTAGCAGGGTGCATTTCCCCTTCAGAATGTTGCTCAACGCAAGCACCTCAATGGGGGCGGGGGGGCAACAAGTTCGGACCAACTCTCCCTGTCTTGGTCTCTCTCTCTCTCTCTCCCTCTCTCTGTCCCGGTCTCGCGCGCTCTCTGCCACCACGACATCGCACGCCGGTTGCAACCCATGGCTTCTGGGAGGGTGAACCCAGATGCAGCGGAGGTCCGTCTCAGCGGGGCTCTGTCGAGAGTGCGTGTTTGATCTGCCAATGGCGGGCATCCCCTATTAGAATCCACCCGTCCAAGAAGGCATGCTGTATCGGTTTGGAGGGCGACACTGCGTACAGGGGGGGGGGGGGGGGGTTGGAAGCGGGGTCGCGCGGAGCTGAGCTGAGCTGCCTGCCCTGCTGGGTGTCTGGATGACAGAGCGAGGAGGAGAAGCTGGCAAAGGCTCAGTCGCAGCTGATACGGCGCGCCTCGGATGTGGAGGAGGGGCTGGTCTTCCGGCAGCTGTCCAACAGCCACCAGCACGGCAGCTCCTTCGCCCCCCTGATGGTGGACGTGATGGATGGCGCGATGCCCGGCGGCGACTCCAACGCGCCGCCGCCGGCGTTCCTGAGCTCCGAGACCGACGACGCCGTGCCTGCGGGCGCGGGAGGCAGCGCGGAGCAGGAGGAGGCTGGCGGCGAGATGCCGGAGGCAGCCGATGTCTTTGGTGAGGAAGGCGGCGGCGCGCTGTCGGTGGGCGTGACGGAGACCGACCCGCTCGCCGCCCTGGCGACCAACGCGCGGCAGAGCATCAGCCCGAAGCTGCTCCGGCGGGTCCTGTCGGCGCCGGTGGCCGGGCGCGGCGTTGCATCCGCAGCGAAGGACTTTGCGGCTCCGGCGCTGGAGATCGCGGAGGCAAGCGCGGCGCGCCTTCTCCGGAGCGCCCTCCAGTCAGCCAAGGCGGAGGCGGCGACGCATAACCGGCTGCGCCGAGTGCAGAGCGCGGCCGTGCGCTCCACAACCGCGCCGCCAATGCCGTTGATTCAGGAGGACGACAAGGCGGGCGCGGAGGCGGACTCCGACACCGATGAGGACGAGGAGGCGCCCACCCGAACCACTGTGGTATGTCGGCAGCCCGCCGGTGCACATTCCGCCTCTTCTGCCTGAGCTGTGTGGTCAGGGAAATAACAAACTCGCTATCGAGCGCGTCATCACGATGTCCGATGGCAACGGCGACGAAGGCGTATTCCGGGTTTATTGCGCCGCCCTCTCTGCTTTAAAATCTTAAGGTTGCTATTCTTATGTTTTCTGTCGTTTTATGTATTAGAGTCGTTTTGGAGGTTTTCTAAAATGAACATGCTGGTCTGCAAGTTTGCATGTCGCAAACCATAGTTAAGTGACAATCCTGTCAGAGGTGTGCGCTCATGACAGCCCATTGAGCTTGCCGTTCTTAGGATAGCTGTGGCGATTACGATGCTCGCCCGCCTCACCCCCATCCACGCGCGCGCCTCGCCGTCTGTGCGTCCCGCTTCCCCGTGCCTCAGGACTGGTTCGCGGGGGAGCTGTCCTCCAGCATCAGCTGCGGCGGCTGCACCTACGTGTCGTCCAGCAAGGAGCCCTTCCTGGACCTCAGCCTCCAGGTCCCCTGGAGCAGTGCGCTGCTGGCGACGCAGACCCGCAGCAACCCCAACCCCGCCCGCAAGGTGCGCAGAATCAGTACCCCCCTCCCCAGCTGCGCGCGGTGCCATGGCTCCACGCCGCCCTGCGTTGCTGCGCCCGTCACGCGTGCTGCATCAATGTTTCCGGCAGGTGCATTCCGCGTCAAACCGGGCGCCGGGCAACAACCCAAAGGAGTCAAAGCGGCTGCTGAAGGTGCGGCGCCGCTGAGCTACGCGGCGCTTGATCGTGCAGCTCAAGCAACGTGCTATTGCAGTCCTGCCTTTGACCGTGTCGATCACTGCGCTCTGAGTGAGACGGGCGGCTGCGGCCCTCTGAACCCAGGAAGCGAAGAAGCGGGAGAAGCAGGAGCGGCGCCGCTCGATTGACAGCAAGCGCGAGGCGGAGTTTGAGCTCGTGCTGACGCCGGCGCAGCAAGCGGAAGCCGGTGGAGGCCAGGAGGCGGATGGGGCGAGCCCCAAGGAAGAGGGTGCTGGCCCAGAGTCGGCGCACTGCAACGGAGACTCCCTGCGGGACACGGCACTGAGCGACAAAATCGCGGCAATGGGCGATGAAGTCGGTGGCCCGGCGACTCCCTTGATGGGAAAGGAGGCCACTGAGCAGGAGGGTGCGGTTGGGGCGGGCGCGGCGGAGGCCGAAGAGGACCCGCTGCTGAGCAGCATGGATGCCCTGGCAGGCTGCGAGATGGAGGTGCGCCGCCTGTGCGACTCGCGCCCCCTACCTCCCCGACACACGAAGCGCTGCTCGTGCGCCTCGCCTTCCCGCCTGCATCATGTGCGCACACCCGGCATGTGCACAGCGACCGACAGTGCTCTTGTGACAATTACGGTGTCTACATACGCTACGAGCACGTGTACAATGTGTACTTAAAATTACTAGTACATATTCGATATCATGCTGCCGTGTAAAGCGTTATTGTGCTTGAGGCAGATGTCGCCTCGATTGTGACACTGGTTTCGGAGCTTGGTGTTCTTGATTCAGGGACCTAGAGGCCACCGTTTCGATCCCTACTGAAACCGAAAACTGATGGCTCGCAGAGGAGGGGTTGGGGGGGGGGGGGGGGGGGGTAGTGTGACAGTTACGATGTCTACATACGCTACGTATGCGATGTGTACCCGAGGATACGAGTGCATACACGATGTCACGCTACCGTGTGGCAAGTGTTGTGCTTTTGAGGCGGATGTCGCCTCGATTATTGCATTGGTTTCGGAGCTCGGTGTTCCCGATCCAGGGACCGATCTCACTGTAAACTTGTCGCTGCATGTCTCGCGATCGTGCAAGACACCACCCAGCACCTGTCTGACTTACGACCCTCTTACTGGCAAGAGTGTCGCACTCGAGCTAGGGTACCATCAGGCTGATCACCTCAGGCATCGTGAGTGCGCACCATGACATGCACGGACCAGTCTTGCACGCTGTCCCCTCGAATGCGACCCGCGTCTCTCAGTTGTCAACGTGGTGCCGCTACCCCGCGCCGCAGCGCAGGGCATCTCACATGAATGCCCTGATACCCGCGGGTGTACGCCTCCATGGCATGCGCTTGCAGCAATGCATCAAGGTGCTCGTGATCGGGAGCATCAAGTTCTCTTTGGGTGCCATAAATCGTCTATCTGTGCGTGCTAATTCTCGTGCGGTGACAGTTTAAAATATTTCAGTACTTTCCGGGATTTTTTCTGGATGGTTACCAGTATACCGTATATCATTGATTACTGGGTTATACGAGTACGTACCATGGAGTATATACAAGGTGCGCGAGCACGTACTACGTGATACAGATCATGCGCTTGTGACTGCTCGTACCGTGACGATAGCATGATGGTCGCGGGTTATGGCGCAGCCATTATTGGATCATTATTGGCCTTCAGAAAAGAGAATTCGCTACATCCTGTTGCGGTCCCTCTCCCTCCCTCCGTCCCCCCTCCCTCCCTCTCTCTCTCTGCATACCTTTGGAGCATATCCCTCCATAGGCTAGCCAGGATGATCCTCATGAAGCTCCTGAGCGATCGCCATGGCCTCTGTTTGCTGCCTCCAGGCTGAGGACGGCAGCGGCTCGGACGGCAACGCTGCGAATCTGCCGGAGTGGGACCCCAACGACGGAGCCTTCAGTCTGTTCAGCGACCAGGAGAGCTCCCCCAAGGTCCATGCGGGCCCGTTGCCCAGGCCCGCCTTCTCCAAGCCTGAGGTGCGGCGCCATGCCGCGGACCCTCGCTTCCCGTGTCGCTGCCTCGTCACGATCGCAAGTGTGACCGGCACGAACAGACGCAACGTGGCAATGCCCCACACAGCATCCTGCGAGTGACATGTTTGCGTGACTGGCGGACATTGCCGATGTGATGGCGTGCCGTGCTGGTGTATCCATATGTGTAGGATGAGGAGGTCGGTGCGGGCGGTGAGGAGGGGGGCGCCATCCACGTGCTCGGCTGCCTCTCCAGCTTCTTCAAGCCGGAGGACATCGAATGGGAGTGCCCCCAGGAAAGCGGCAAACTCTCAGCTGAGCCGGCCCGCCCACCCTACGCCCGCCTTCGCAGTCCACCCAGGGCCACCTGCACTTCAGCATGTGGCCATCTCTAACCATCTCTAACCATGCGATGCTGAACTGCCTCCAGGTTGAGGACGAAGCGAGCGCAAAGCCTCAAAAGCCTGCTGTCGCAGAGAAACCGGTAAGCTGCTATCCGGTACATCAAGTGTCACTTGTGTGGGTGCCGACGCACCCATGTATAGGGAGTACCGGTGATTTGGGCCTCAAACTGGAGTCGCATGCTGTCGATAGGAACGATTGCTACAGGTCCGCCATGGCTTCGTCTGCATTTGGTCTGGCACATAGGGCGGGTCATCCTTCGCAGTGTTCTAACCACCGCCGGCGTCGGCACCCGTAGCGACTGGTGCAACACGGTGTCATCAGATATCGCTCTGCGTCAAAAGTCTCTGCTGTCTTGCGTGGCCAGTGCGTAACCTCCTGCCCGGTCCCCTATACATGCACCCAGGTCTTGCCCCCAGAGCAGAAACTGGCGAGGCGCGTGTCATTCGCCGGCTACGGGGACGACGACGATGATGCGCCTTCGAAGCGCTCCGGCCCGCCGAAAAGGCGGGTCGCGTGGAGCCGGGAAGTGCCGGAGATCTTTAAGATTCCGGGCAGCGAGGAGCAGCGCGGCACGGACCCACTGGAAGCCATGAAGGTGACGTATTCCCATACAGCATACCCTGCCATGCTCCGTACGTGTACTTGCCACTGCTCGCTCCGCTACGACACCCGCGCCGCAGGCAACGCACGAGAGCAGTCGCCATCGCAACCAGGCGACACAGGCTTGCGTGTCGAGTTGCCGTTGCGGTGTGTGCAATGTATATGGTGACATAAACGGCGGGAATCCCCTGGCTGACGCTTGTGCTGGGGCACCCGTGCGTGCAGGGCAACGCCACCTTCAACAAGCCGTTCAAGTACTCGGGAAACGACTTCATTGCGCGCGTCAGGCTGGATGCGTGGAGCGGCGACAGGCTGGACGTGATTGTCGGCCCCAACTGGGATGAGGACGCGGAGGACATGTGGCCCGACGAGCAAAAGGCGCGACACACGCTGGCTGTCTGACATGCTTTAACGGGCGCCGTTTGTACTGAGCCCTGTATTTCCAAGTTAGCTTTCCGGCACGTCTCGATGCGCTTGTTCGTTATTGCGCTGTTTGGCTCGGCTGTGTCGTTAAAGCATTGCTCGCTCGCTGCTACCCCCTGACACAGGTCGCCGACGTCCAGATCGACCCGATCGAGGACATCAACGACGAGGCCGCCCAGGATCTGCTAAAGTCGCAGGCGCAGCTGCTGCTGGACTGTTTCTCCGACCTGTTTGTGTGCCAGGGGCCGCATGGGATGCTCAACATACTGCGCGCTGGCTACCCCGACCTCGATGTACGATCCACTGCCGAGTGCGACTCGTCGCTGTTTCTGAATTCGTGGACCTGTGTTAAAAGTTTTTCCTATGCATAGGCATCTATAGACGACGGCTGGGGTGTGGCTCTGAAATCGCGTCATGATTGTTGGGCTCAATGCAGGAGAAAAAGTGTGCCGACGGGGAGACCCGATGGGTGGTGATGGGTCGCTTCCCTCCTGGCCAGATCGGCGGCGCAAAGATGTGGTGCTACCCCCCCGACTCTGAGGCCTCCGCGGCAATGTTCTCCCCTATGGGTGGAGAGTCGCCTGCGGCCTCGCCAACGTTAAACACCCCGCTGCACTCGAAGGTAGGGCGACGGTTGGCGTCAGACTCGCGCCTACTGCTCTCACGCAATTCGCAAATTGTTCGCTTATCAGATTTATCTAGCTGTCCGTGCTGCGATCTATGCGTCTTCAGCAGTGCGCTGTCATCTCCCGCCTCGTAATTTCGTGTGCCGGCGGATGCTTGCAGATCGGGAGGGGCGAGTTGAAGAGCAGTTTGAAGAGTTCGCAAGCCAGCGTGCTGGCGGCCGAGCTGCAGGAGCTTACACTGAGGCACTCGCCGCAGCCGCACGGCGGCGTCGCGGCGTCCCCTCCCATCGCTCATTTTCCACCCAACGCGTCTTTCCCGCACACAGACGCCGACGACGCTTCCGAGAACGGCACCGGAGGCGAAGGCGGAGGCGTCTCTCCGCAGGCTGAAACCGACACAATCGCGACGGAGGATTTCGAACGCAAAGAAGTTGGTCCACTTCCGCTGAGCTCGGGGAGCGCTCTCACCGAGTGAGTTGCCCCACCGATTGCAGAGCTATTCTCTTCTGTTGGGTAATAGGCGGGCGGGTCGCTATACATCGGGGACAGATGCCGTTTGCCAACCGCAACCTGTTCGAGGCAACAGGTTCGCCAGCTTGTTTGCAGCTCTGGCGACTTCAGTGGGGTTCTACCTCCACAGAGGCCTCGAGTCGGCTCGGCTCGGCCGTTTGAAAGGAAGTAAAGCACATGGCTGGGCTCGGCGATAGAACACCTCGAAGGCCCGGCACTGCACCCAACCCGACTCGACTCGGCTCGACCCAGCTCGTCTCGTGCATCGCCTGTATCAGCTTTTCAGCTCGCGTGGCAACTCTGCGAGTCCTTGATCTAGTGTCAGTTGTCAAACATCGACAGAGGTATCGGCTCGGCTCGGCTCGGCTCGGCTCGGCTCGGCGGTATCAGAGCATGCGCACAGCGGGAAGCTTGTCTCGGCACTGAAAGCGATGCGCGGTGCCGATTCCACAGGTTGATGCACGCGGACGGTGTCGATGCAAAGGACGACGACATGGAGACAGAGGAGGGGGAGGATGGCTCGGAGGACGCCGCCACGACGACCAAACTAGCGGGCGCGCTGGCCTCGGGGGAGGGTGCCAAGTACGTGCGTCGTGCGCGAAAGGATCCGAACGCGGAGCCCGCGGACGACGAGGGCGCCGAGGCGGGCGCCAAGAGCGCCGTGACAACGCAGGACTCGGCCGACGGGTCCGACCCTGTGCAGTCGGCCACGTCGGAGGCGTCTCCCAAATCGCCGACGCCGAAGGGCAGCCTGCGGAAGTGCGTCCAGCGCCCGGCGGTCAAACGATACCAGATCCACCGGTAGGCACCAGGCCTGTGCAAACACACATCGCTCGCTACATAATACCTATATTGCTAGCCGGCACCGTCCGCCAATGTGGGTGAACCGGATGGCTGACCCCCCCCCCCCCCCCCCGCCCCACCCCACCCCCCGGGCGACAGGGCTCCGGATCTGCTGACAGTCCACCTCAAGCGCTTCCAGCAGAACATGCGGGGGCGGCTGGAGAAGATTAGCGGCAGTATACCCTTCGACTTCCACCTGGACTTGTCCCAGTTCTGCGACCCCAACGGCCTCGAGAAGAACGGCGCACGGTGCGGCGATGCGCTACTCCCCGCTGACCACGCCGCTGGCTGCTCAGGAGCGCGGCTGTGCGTATTAGGCAGTGCGCTTTCGCCAGAGGGGGCAGGGCGTAAGCCAGGGCGTGCGTCGTGGGGCAGCGACTCGGTGACTTGTGCTGACGCGTGTCCGGGGTGCTGAGTGGCGCTTTGTGTGGTGTGTGCGCAGGTACGAGCTCCTCGGGGTGGTTGTGCACAGTGGCACGCTGCGGGGCGGCCACTACGTGGCGTACGTGCGCCGCACAGCACAGGTGATCAGCACGTCTGCCGGGGCGGCTCGTTGATCACCTGCCGGCTGATTGGTTACCTAGCGGAAGTGTACACTCTTCCTTCTCACTGTATATTGAAATGGATAAGTGCAATAGATAGGAACGTCGTGTTGTTCCCGCTCATGTCCCCCCCCCCCCCCCCTGTGCCGCCAGGTGCTTCACTCGCACGACGATGCGCAGTTCCCGCCCAAGTGGCACTTCGTGTCCGACAGCTTCGCGAAGTGAGTACCCCCCCGTTGGCGACTCTTTGCGCTGCTTGCGCGTCCTGCGTGGGACAATGGCTCCTGGGGTGGTGGCAGTCAACCGGGAAGAGGGAGGGCGTGTCCTGACATGGAGCCGCAGGCGCTTCAAGGGCCTCACCGCCTCCCAATGGGGTCGACTGCTGAGCCTTCTGACGCGTCGCATTGCCCTTGTGTGTCGCAGGCCGGTGGAGGAGAGCGAAGTGTTGGCCTGCGAGGCGTACATGCTGCTGTATAACCGTATACCGTAGTGACGCCGGTGTCACGGCGGTGGGGGGTGCGGCCGCCACAGGTAGCCGGTTGTTAGGCAGTGACGTGTGTTGCTGCTGCTGCGGAGTGGACGTGAGTGTTGCGCAGGATGTGCGCGCGGCCATCGCGCCCTAGATGGCACTGCGGCAGGCCGGTGAGGGTGCTTGCGCCAGAAGCAAGCGCCCGTCAGTTAAAATGTAATGTCAGGAGAAGATGGGCGGGGTATGAGGGCGGCTTTATTCCGGGTCCGCAGCGTACAGTACGCTATATAGTACGCGCTGTCGCACTGCTGGTGGGTATCAATCACAAATCCACCTGCCGCTAAAAGCAGTACTAACAGATCAACTGGTGGGATCCAGTGGGGTGACTGCCAGCACTAGGGCAAAGGGTAGAATTATAGAAATATAGTACTAGGAGTAATAGCAATAGCGACTAGTACCTTGACGTTGATAGCGACTATGTATGCATGTATGTATGATGGGGTTGGTTGCGCAACCCCACCACCGATACCGGGGTGGGGTTGTATCACCGCGTTCCTGACCGGCCGATACCGATATTCTGCCATAAGTACTGCAACACCTCGATTTTTTTTCGCCCCCGTGAGACAGGACCGCCTCGAATTGCATTAAAATCGAAAATCAAAGAAGCGGCATGGTGAATGAACCCGACTCGTACTTAATTAAAGCCGGCGGTAAAATCTTCTCGGATGCCGTTTTAAGATCTGTCGTCCGGTTTTCGACGGTCATCCCGTTTTGATCCTCAGACATAAATAATGCGTAACATACACCCCTCCACATAAGTCCGGGTTTTGCATTTTCGATCGCAAAGCGCACGCATGGGCGAGAATAACGCCGGCTGCATGTGCATACATGCTAACTACAGTGGGAATAGTTCGGGCGAACGCCTATCGCGCGCTTTATACCCACCCGCGCAACAACACGACCATTTGTGGGCGCTCTTTATAAAACGCGAAATCAGTGCATGATGCGTTGCTTGGCGCCGGAAAATTGTGGGTTGCGCCAACCGTCCAAAAATGGAAACAACGGCACTCGTCGCATCGGTGCATACGGCCCTTGGCATAAGTTGCACACACCGTGCGTGTAGGCCACTGAAAGCATGTCGCTATAGGCACGACGCGACACCCCAACGACGAGCTGGCGACTGTGGGGGGCAGTTTTAGGGTGAAAATGCTGATGTTTCTGTGGCAAACGCACGTAGGAGAGGCGCTCGATGGCCCCCTTGGTGTAGGGCAATGCTCTACTATGGGGGCGCGTGGTGAAATGCCAGTTGCACCGTTTCGTGGGCGGGGTGGCGCGGTAGGGGCGTGGATTTTGATTAATATGAAATTCCTTGAAAAATGCTGTGGAAAATGGCATTTTGGCTGGTAGATGTGTGTATCGCTAGGAGGCGGCACATGCCAAGTGTTGGTGATCCGTGGTCATCCACACACATATCGCTCTCGCGCAACCGAGTACGGGGCTTAGACACGCACTTGGCGCAAAGCCACGCGCCCGACATGGGTGGGCACATGAGGCAGTGAGGGGCAATTTGATGATCATATTTGGGGGTTTTTCCGGGGCCCCTAACAATCGATTTTTTGATTTTGGAAGATTGGTTTCGACGAAGATTTGAACGAGAAATTGCGTGGTATGTTTAAAACATTTTTTTTCTGAGCAAGTCCTGAAAAGTTATAGCGTTTTAAAGCCAAGGGGGTGTTGCTGCGCGTGGCCGACACTGATGCCATGCCAGTATCGCAACGCGACATGTACTGGCCGCCGCCCACACGGCTGCACCCCAACCAAATGCACCCGAGCCCCTCGCCAATGTGTTTCCTCACGCGTTCATGGCCATCCCGCCGTTTGGTTGTCTATTCACGCGCGTCGGCGTGTGCGTGACACCGACCCTGGTTTTTGTGCAGTTGTAGGAAACGCCCATCCACGCACCGTCCAAGTGCAGCGTGACACCCTAGTAAAAGGTCTTTAAGCTTCGGTTTGAGCCACTCGTCATGCAGGTTTTATAAAACCCTCTGAGATTCCAGTGTTTCATCTCATGTACCCTACGTTCAGGTACCCTAGACTTCTGAAGTCTTGAGACTGCCGAAAAGGGACCCCAAACTTATGTGCAGGGGTGTACTATTTGCGAGGTAAGGGAAAGCAAAGTTCGCCCCGGGATATCGGCCGAAGCCGCCCCAGCACTTGACCTCCTGCGCCAACTGCAGTCGTAGGTCTGGCATAGCCCGTAGACCATTGCCTCATTCGAACCCCGAACGGCTGATGCATCCACCGGGTGAACCCAGGGCAGGACACGCCGGGACGATATTGCCGAAAATACATCTGCGAGGCACCCGGGTATTCGTACTTGAAGCAAAATGGGATGGGGTTCCCGCGCCAAATATAAGCTACCTGTACCCGACAGAAATGCGAACCCCCCCCCCCCCCCCCCACTAATTCGACGAAGAGGTCTACCGTGGCGGAATTTATCATTTTCGTACTCAAATTTGACAAAGGGGTTTACTGTGCCAAGTACTAAAAGAGCTTCGCTGCGAGTGCGAGGAAGCTCGATATCGGCATTTCAGGAACGGCCTGGCGCAAGGATTCACGCGCCGCGATGTTCGTACGGTACTGAGGGTTTGCCTGCGCCCTCTCGGAGGGATCGAGCCCGACCGCGGCGCAAGCCTGTCGACGACTTCGCAACACGAAGCGTCCTGCGGCCTCGTCTTAGGCCGTGGCGCTAGTGTGATCTGTAATCGCTTGGGCTAATCGGTCGGCAGCTGGGGCCATGGACGCTGAGTGGGAGGAGGCGCTGGCCCACATCACGGCGAACCCCGAGCTCGCGAGCAAGAAAAAAAACGACGGCTCGTACCTCATCCATGCCGTGCTGTTGCAGTCGTATCCCCCGCCGGTGGAACTTGTGGCGGCCCTCCTGAGGGCCAACCCCAACGCAGCCGCGCTGCCGCACAAGGGTCTGCTGCCCTTGCATCTCGCACTTGATAGCGTTGCTGCGCCGGAAGTTGTGAGGGCTCTCCTGGAAGCGCACCCCCACGGCGCCCAGCAGGAGATCACGCACCAGCCACGCCTGAAGGGTATGCTACCTCTGCACGTCGCAATCAGCACTGGTACTCGTAATGAGGTCTCCGATGCTAACATTCTGTGCATACTCGATGCGTTCCCGGAGGCTGCCTCTCGGAGGTTTCCGGCGCCACTGGGATTTCTACCTCTGCATGCGGTTGCCCACTTGGCGGACTCGGTACTGGCAGCCTTGCTGGAGGCCCATCCGCGCAGTGCCACGGAGAGGGAACTCTGTGACGAGCGGCTGCCACTGCACCTTGCAGCTCAAGGGGCAAGCCCGAGGCTAAGCCAAATTCAGGACTTCGATAGAGTGGAAGTACTGTCGAGCAAGGTTGAGATCCTGTTGACGGCCTATCCCCAGGCCGCCCTGGAGAAGGACAAGCATGGCATGCTTCCCCTGCATTGTGCGGTATGTGGCAGCGCACCGGTGGAGGCAGTGATGCTGCTGCTCCGATCCCACAGCTCGGGTGCAGCGGAGAAGGACGGCTGTGGTTGCGTGCCGCTGCACTACGCAGGCTCAGCTTCACGTGATGTAGTCACTGCTCTCCTGGGAGCCTTTCCCCAGGGCATCAGCGAGAGAGACGACGAGGGCTGCCTCAGTCTGCACCGTGCAGTCAAAGAGCGGACGGCACCAACAGACGCCGTGCTCGCCTTACTAGAGGCGCACCGCGCTGCAGTTGCCGAGCCGGCCGCTGATGGCAGTCTCCCTCTACATTTAGCGGCGCGATACATGCCGGTGGAGATTGTTCAGGCCCTCATGGCGGTAGACATGTCGTCTTTGATGGTAAAAAATCACCGGGGCAGTCTGCCCTTGCATTGCGCTGCCCTACCGCACAACAAGGCTTCGTTCATGGCGCTGCTGGATGGCGACAGCCGCGCGGCAGCCGAGAAGGACATCGACGGCAACCTGCCACTGCATTTGTGCCTGCAAGGCCTAAGGGACACGCAAGTGGTTGATGCTCTTCTCCGGGCCCATCCCGATGGTGTAGCAGAGGCAAACAGCGACTGATGTTTCCCATTGCATCTGGCGGCGCACCTGGAAACCGACGACACCGGGTTGGTGGGCATGGTTTCCACTGTACTTTCAGCCCATGAGGATGCTGCTTCACAGGCAGACAGTTGTGGAAGGCTACCGCTTCACGTGGTCCTGCTCTGCGAGGAACATGGTAAACGCAGCAACGTTTGGCGAGAAATGTGGAGCGACTTTGTCCTGGAGGTGCTGAACATGCTTGTAGAGGTTTATCCACAAGCCGTTGCGGTGAAGCATGGCGATGGGCGATTGCCTGTCAACATTGCAGCTGCGGGACAGGCACCGCAGGAGGCAATGTCAGTCCTTTGGCAGCCATGGAGGCGCATGGAGCACTCGTCTGTGGCTGCCGACGCGTGGCACTCGCTGGTTGCAGACAAGTCCCAGGCTGCAGAGATCAGAAAGATCGTTTCTGCCCGCCCTGAGCTTGCATACTGGCAAGATGCTGATGGGCAGGAGGCCCTCGCCAAGGCGTGCTACACCTGCCGTACATCGATGCAGCAGGCGCTGTCCCTGGTACGGACCCTTGTATTGCCTGGTTGTACTGGCTCTCATCAGCCCCTTTCATATCCCTGCATGCCTCCAACCACATCACCACCTCCTTGACCGCGGCTACCGGGACCGTCACGCAGCTGTGTGGGCCCACGTTGCTGATGCCCAGGTGCAAGGCGCCATGACCGTGCACAACGCACCGATGGTTGTGTTTGACAACAGCGCAGAACGCGCTGGGCCGGCAGTGCCCCTCACGGATCTGCTTAAGCCTCAGCCTGCTACCATGAAGCCGGGGCCATCACAGCGGATCGGCTCAGCTCACAGCAATTCGTCCTCACTCGAGTTCTCTGATGCCGAGAAGGACATGTCCGCAGGGCGGCAGGCGCAACAGTCGCCGGGGGGCGATGGCCTCGATCTGAGGTCGCCTGAAGAGCTGGTGGAGATCACTTCCAACTATGCCAGCCGGCTTGGCGCAGGCGGCTTTGGGTCTGTGTACCACGGACATGACAGCATTCTGGGCGTGGATGTGGCTGTCAAGATTCTAGGGCACAAGGGAGGACGCACCATGTTTTCACGCGAGGCTGGACACCTGGCGCGCCTGCGGCATCCCAACATTGTCACAATCTATGCAAAGTGCGAGGACGCAAACGCCATCATCATGGAGAAGCTGGCGGGCTCGCTGCAAGACCGGCTGCAGAAGGGCGACATATCGTGCCTGCAGCGGTTGCAAGTCCTGCGCCATGTGGCCAAGGGCTTGGTGTATCTCCACCGCCAGGCGGTGGTGCACCGTGACATCAAGCCCGCCAACATCCTGCTGGCCGATGACCTCACCGTCAAGATAGCAGACTATGGCCTTGCGAAGAACTTCCGGCCCGACTTGGGGAAGCTGGTCAGCACGGACGGCGGTGGCGGCACAGAAGGCTTCAGGGATCCGCACATGGGGCGGCCACCGACCACGCTGGACGTGTACTCCCTCGGAGTCACAATACTTGTCGCTATGGCAGGTGCTCGCAGGTGCTGCTACTGCCGCTTGCCCTCCTCATGCTCTCCGTGCTTGCGCCGTATGCAACCCTGATTCGCTGACTGTAGCCATTGATAGCACCCTTCACCCGCTAACCCCCCCGCCCCCTCCTCCCCTTTGCCTGCAGCCCGCCCATCAGTGTCCTGCAACAAGCGTACGAGCTGTCTGCAAGTCTGCGGCCGTTTTCGGACACGCTCGAGCTGCTGGATTCAGATGTGATGCTGTGCCGCCAGATGCTTGACTGTAGGCATTGTTTTGAGGAGTGGTACCCCGTGATATGCCGCATGGTGTTGGCGCTGGCATTGCAATGCACAGCGCGGGACCCTGCGACGCGGTATACGCCCCTGCGTTTCCTCCGTGTTGGCCGTGCAGAAATGGTGTGTGGTGGGGTAGCAGTGCCGCTCGCTTGCTTGACACTGTGATGTGTGCATGGCCGCAGGCCCAAAATGCAAGATGTGGAGACGCGGCTGTCCGCGTGCCTGCAGCACTGGGAAAGCGGCGACTTTCAGCTCGGGCCGGACCTTTTGCAACCCAGCGGTTGCGCCGTGTTTAGCACGGCCGAGGACCTGCCAGAGCGTGACAGGAGCTTGCTGAGCAAGCAGCTCAAGGCGCATGCCAAGCTCGTCCGGCTGTGCGAGGAGCAGGGGCTGGATGGCAACAAAGAGTTGGACGGTGGGGGTGTGCAGTCCCAGTTTGCGACGCTCGGCGGCCTCATCTGGTATGCCCTGGAGCATGGCGTGATTGATTTCGAGGAGATGCAGAAGTACCGCAAGTGCAACATCAGGGGGAACGCTGTCAAACACCAGCTGTGCCGGCACCAGCACCAGCACCAGCACCAGCAGCAGGCAGGTGATGGTGCCTCAGCCAGAGATGTGCAGGTTCCTGACGTGTCTCTCGCGGACACCGCGCCCCTCCCACAGCACGACCCCGTCATCCGCATGGTGCGCCATCACCGCCGCCTGGTGAACAAGCTCAAGGCCAAGAATATCGTTGCCGGCATGTCCGTGTCCCAGCAGAAGAAGGTGCTGGACAACTTCAGCAAGGCCCTTGCGCTCGCCGTTGAGAAGGGGGTGGTGCATGGGAGGGAAGCGGAAAAGCTGCGTGGCATCCGAGACAGGGGAAACCGTGCCAAGCACGAAGAGATAGGCTTCTACAACCGCTTGGAGACGGAGTACCAACGCTGTGTTGGAGCCAGCAAGTGAACAGGCCGTCCCGTCGTCAGAACGCCAGAAGCCAAAAGGAGTTTCCCACCACCCACCTGCCGTGGGATGGCTCGGCAACACGCGCTCGTCTGCCGTTGGTCTCATTATCAGTTACTCCGAGTCCAGGCTGCAGAAGGATGGGCGGTAGGATAAGTGCACAGGATGAAATTATCACACAATAAATAGATGAAGGTTCTTACCAATTTGTTCCCGGGCGATCCGGGCCAGCTGTCTAACGACCCCACGGCATGATCCCGCATAGCGTCGGCTGCGCCCGTCGTGGCATGCAGCCCTCTGAAGGCCGGGCCTCGTCACCTACGAGAGAGGTGTGGTTTCCTCGCCCCCTCCCTCTCCCTTCAATCCCCCATCAATGGCATCGCAGGCCACTCCCACCGCCGCACAGTACCAGTCTAGGGATCCAGGCTACCGCTTGTTGTTAGTCCTCCATCAGCAGCTTCGGCCGCTTCTCGGGCAGGCGTCTAGCTAGGGCGCAGCGCACATGCTGCTGTATAACCGGGTGCCATAGTGACGCCGGCGTTAGTGGGGGGTCGGCCGCCACAGGTAGTCGGGCGATAGGCAGTGATGTGTGTAGCTGCTGCTGCGGAGTGGATGTGCGGGGTGCACAGGACGTGCGCGCGGCCATCGCGCCCTAGATGGCATCGCGGCAGGCCGGTGAGGGTGCTTGCGCCAGAAGCAAGCGCCCGAAAGTAAGTCAGAATGTAACGTCCGGGTAAGATGGGCGGCGGTATAGTAAGGAGATGTCGCCGACCCGCAAAAAGATGCCGTGCGTCGTGCACCTTGCATGCCGTGCCATCGACGCCACGTTGCAGCGATGAATTTTTCAGACTAATTGATGCATATGTGCAGTGTGTTTGCCTTACTTTCATAGGTGAAACTGGCAGTGTAGGCGGATTGCTGGTGAGCGCCCGCCTGGATGAGACGGCGGGGCGCCACTCAGCGAACGCCAAATTAAAATTGAGTTACACCGTGCTGACTGGTCGCTCTCCGCCGCCCAATATGCCTAGTTGTTGTTCTTAGGGCCCGCCATTGGCTGCCATTGAGCCTTGTTGATTGCCGACCGATGCCTCCTTCATCCCCCCCGGCCTCCTTCCATTCGGCAAAGGCCTGCGTACGCAAGGACAACAACGCTGAGCGGGGATGGGAAACAGCAATACCCCTTCAAGACGAACACCGCCGCCTGTAGCACACATTAGATGGGTGCTGATGCGCCCATCGCACTCCACGCACTCCACGCCATATGGGGTTGTTCATGTCAGGAATGAATGGATAGATAAAAGGGGCATTGACATAATAATATGCGATTCGCCATACACGTGGAGGCCCCTTCTACCCTTCCTCAGCCCAGGGAAGGATACATGATACATGCTGAGAGTTAGGTTGGCGACAGGGCTACCGCCCGGCACCCAATTGGGGCCGGGTGATGGATGCCCTTTAGCTACCCCAGGCCTCCGGGTTGGGCGCGTTCAACCATGTCATACCATAGCTTGGCGACCACTACATGCGGCCCATGGTTTTGTATGGCGCCGGGCAATAATACGAATACAATGCAACAGAACTGGCTTTCAGAGGGGGGGAGGGAGGGGTAGGAACACGTGCATTTCCTTGTCACATGTATATATGTGTGTCGGTTGGGGGGTTGTGTTGTGGCCCCCCTCTCTCATGAGGAAAAGAATAAAACGAGTTGAAATGTATTTATCACGAGTACATAACGAATATTCCAACGCAAAGGTGGAAAACATCATTATTTCTGAGCCCGGCGATTATAAAACTGAAATTGTCATACATTATTATTACGTTATCATGTTATGATCATTATGTATAATAATGTAATTAATTATGTTTTTCATGACGATAATAACTAGTAGTGTCGGCAGAGGGGGTCTCCTAAATGTGAGGGCATCTTGGCAAAGCCCGCTAGTATGCGGTAACAGGGGGTGACTCGGCACTGTAGGAAGAATAGGTCGCAATAAGGTTTAAGTAGTATATTGGGAGTCCTGTGCCGGCGGACGCAACAACTGTTGCATGGCTGCTGCCGAGTGATGAAATATTAGGTAGTCCGCCAAGAAGGATTGCATGTAACAATGTTGTTGTACTGCGTCTTGCTATTACACTGTTAATACCAGGGAAAACACCCCGCCACAATAATGCAGCTGAATTATTGAGATGGCTTACGATCGCTCTGCATTCTTCGGTGCCGTACCATTGTTTTCGAGGGAGATGGACGAACATGTTTGGCCATAACTAATACATCAATTGCTCGCCTAGTGTGCTGTAGCTTAGCTGAGTGCGAAATCGCCTTCGCCAATAAGAGGTAGGCCTGCCCCCTCAATCCGACACTCTCCCAAGCTGCCATCCAGTGGATGCTGCTGAGCAAGTGCCGGTTTCATCCCCAGCAGGGCAGTTCCGTGCACGTATTCCTGCCACCAGCATGCCAAAGGCGCCGGAGAGTCGCGCTACTCTTATGGCAACTCCACCTCGCACCGCACGCACTCGGCGCTTCGGAGTGAGAACTTCTCGAGTTCCTCGCCCAGTCGGAATGTGTCGTATGGATTGCTGGCCGCAAGTTGAACCTTAGAATGCAGCGCAGTGTGCCAAGCTTTATGACCATTTGTGGCATCTGAATCTCTGCCTCTGCGACGGTTATTGCCTTCAAAACGCTCTTGGCAGGCGCGGATGAGGCTCGCGCGCCTCGCCGAGTCCCTGGTGGCGCGAACGAATAACCAGGGTTGTGCATAACTATGGAGTTATGGCACAAAGCAGAATATTAGTTAATCATTTACGCCATTTACGACATAGTAACTAGTTTCAAAAACCCTGTGTAAGTGGGCATTATTGTCGTGTGAAGCGGGCGGCGGCAGCAGCACATCTTGATAGCGACTAATACTGCGCGACTGCACTATATCAGTCAGTAGTACGAGCATACGAATAAATCCTTGTAGGTTATCTGTTAGTCGCGCGAGGTAGAGTAGCGCGTCGCCTATCGCTGCTGCGGATGTCCCGATCGGCAGCGGCACCCCGAGCCACCACGATGGGGGTCGACTCACGGAGCGAGTATCCTGGGGATAGAACACAGTCACTCTGCCGAGCCACATACGTGTCCCTCCCACTTAGGGTTGGGGTATTTTCTCGTAGGAGGGGGCTGCGCCGGCAAAGCCGCCGAAAAAGCATGAGAAAGCGCAATGGCGATGCGCGCGATGGGCCGGCACTTGCCCCAGTCGCGGGCCGCCAGGTAGGACGTACCCCCCGTTGTCGTAGCTATACAATATTCAAACCGCGAGCTGTGCTACTTGCGAACGCTCACGCTGGCCAATTCTCCCGCTGGCCATGGCTGGTGCGCGGCGTCGGAAACCGCATGAGCGTCGAATGTCTGGCTGATGTTGTCTTTGTCAACAAGAATGTCGACTTGGCGAGCTATGTGTCCAACCTCCTCCGGTACTTGATGATTGGTCGAACCTCCTCCGGTCGTATACTGGTCATAATCATAGTATACTATGATTATGTCGAGTTGTTTGATAATTATTGAGAGGGGGCTATGATTCCTGTTGGATTCAGCAAAACGGCGCAAGCAGCAGACCTTTTGGAGTCCGCTGCCGGTCCCGAGAGTCGACTTGGTGCCATGAGGGACACGGAGTCCGCAATCGCGCAGCAAAACAACATCATGTGATTGCAGTACTCAGCATTGCCACACTGCCCACATCCCATATACCCAAAAGACCATGCTGCCCACTAGACTACTAGTAGTGGCTGGGGCTTATTGGGCACTGACGCAATATTGAATTATGTATAGTAGTCCATTGCTGCCATTTTGATGATTGTTGCCGCCGATTGTTTGCACTGCTGCATGCCACCATGTATGGCTTCACATGTGCAATACACAATTCACATGCCCAAAGCTGCGCACTGCTCACTGTTTGGATCGCATCATTATATACATTTCTTCGATTTAGGGCCAACTACACCCAGCCACAAATCCCACACCTAAAATAGCGATAATGGCCAAATCATGGCACAACACAACTATGCACCTTATCATAGTTAATTATGTTATGACATAATCGCCCTAAAAATGAGTTGTGCACAACCCTGGAACGAACTCATAGACTCCGCCAAGGGACGCCACGATGACCGGGGAGGGGAGGGGGGGGGGGGGGGGAGGGGGGGGGTTGCGGGGGGCACTGCCGGTTGCTCCGGTCGTCGGTCTCGGTGATCGCGGCCGCCATTTCGTTTACGACCTCGGTGATCGTTTGCAGGTACTTTACCGTTGTTTCGCAGTGTCCCAACTCATCCCAATAGCAAGCCTCAAATCTTCTTTAGCCCCACTGGACTCAGGAGGTCGGCCAACTCCTTGTCGAACGGCACCTGTTTCCCTGAAGGCCCGCAGCGAGCGGATTCGCGGCACAATAACAGCAGCCTTTGGGGCAGTTTTCGAGCCCGGCGGTGATGATGAATATGAGTTTGGCCGCTGAGTAACAACGGTACGCTAGCACAGCGTGCAGCTTGAAGTTTATCGAGGTTTGTCTGATGATTTCCGTGGCGAGGGTAGTTGCGTAGGCGCCGCAAAGCGGGTAATTGTCTAGCGGCTCTAGCGCTGAGCTGCAACAGCAGAGGCAGACATGCGGTATAACTGCAGGTGAAGAAACGAGGGACGACAACGTCGACGGTTCTCGCGACGTTCTCTTAGGAGGTGCTGCAGTCCTCGGGCTGAATCAAACTCCGCAGCATAGGCGATTGCTTCTCGGATCTTCGGCATGACCTTTGACGCGGTGCCTCTGACGATTTGGAGCGGAGCGCCGGGGCGCACCTACGCGCACTCGGAGCTCAAATGGGGGATCGTCCCAGCATAATGTTCGGTGATTGGGAAGAAGTACCTTCGCTGAGTCAGCGGTGAATCACCCGATGTAATTGTCGCACGGTGTTGTCACGCTCAGCACGGCCGCCATGGGGTCGTCGTCGGATGATGAGCAGTGACCACCGATGTGTCTGAAGCATGTGAGGAAGCCGCGCACGGGGCGGGAAACAACTTGCTGCGACGAGGCCGTCCCGCCCGGGGTGCTGGCAGACCCAGGGCTATCCAGGCACGCGGCGTTCGCGGCATCGATGGCAGTCACGGATCCGCTGCAGCGCCCTGTTATTATGGGCGCTGCGTCGGCTGCGCTGCCTAGGCATGATGATGCGGACGGAGGGCTTACGCCGGCGGCAGATCGACATCTAACAATAATCCCACTGCTACAACTAGCTCGTTTGTATTCAGCAGCCTTCCCCATCGTGATAGTTATCAGCAAGCCCTATGACCCTTCATATGTGCGCTACACGAGTGGACCTGGCACCATATTGGGCGTTTCATGTACCCCCGCCAAAGCACTACTATGGACGGCGCTCCGCATATATGTGCCGTTGCGCATGCGTGCATATGATATTTAATTGTACACATAGGTGAGGTGGCCACGGATGGTTGAGAAAACATGTTAGCAAAGGGGCTGGGCGCGTTGTTGGGTGTTTGGGTCCGGACGGTGGGGCCATGCAATCGCGTGCCACTCCACGTTATAGAGTGTCACTATATCATCGCAACTGCAGTGTAGCCCTTATCAGCGAGCACTCTAATTGCCTAAGCTAACAA